>CM042836.1:2242957-2334873 GCA_023653725.1 Bungarus multicinctus
AAGTGAGTCTGGTTTCCTCATGGGTTTGCATGAGAGGTAGAACAATAACAGAAGGGAAAGAGGCCTTGGAGGTCTTCTAGTCCAGCCCTGTGCTCGACAACTACCCTATGCAGGTAGTTCTCGACTTATGACCCACAACTGAACCCCGAAATTCTATTGCTAAGCAAGAGAGTTCTTAAGTGAGCTTTGCCTCATTTTACGGCCTTTCTTGACACAGTTCTTTGGTCAATCGCTGCAGTTCTTCACTTAACAACATGGTCATTAAGCGAACCTGGCTCTCCCAGGGAAATTTGCTTGTTGGAAGGTCGCAAAAGGGGATCATGTGACCCCAGGATGCTGCAACCATCATAAATATGAGTCAGTTGCCAACGGCCTGAATTTTGATCGCGGGACCATGAGGAGGATGTAATGGTCGTAAGTGTGAAGAACGATCCCAAGTTACTTTTTTCAAGGCTCTTATAATTTCGAATGGTCACTAAATGAACTGTTGTAGAGTGGCGCGGTTTGCCTAGAAGTGGAGTTCTCAACTCACAATCGAGAGGCTGTGAGTTTGATTCCAGGTAGAGGCAAATATTTCTCTCTCTGGGAACCATGAGAATTTATCTGCTGATCAAAACTCCGCATTGCCAACAGGAAAGGCATCCGGCCAGGAAACATTCAGCTCCATTCAGCTGCCTAGACCAGCGGTCGCCCACCGGTGGGTCGCGGTGGGCCATGAGAAAATTTTGGTGGGTTGCAGAGAAATCTCACCCCCAGAGTCACCCCCCCAAAGCAATTAATCCAGGCTGCGCAGAAACACAAGGCTGCTCAGCCCACATGGCCTGCGGGAACCCTCCCGGCCCACTCACTCCTTACCTAGCAGACTTGCCCGCTAAATTGCTATTTTTCCTTTTTCCAACCATCATCTATTCTGCTCTGCTGGGAGATTTAGATTAGCTAGGAAGCAAGAAATGGTTGGATTTCTTGCTTTCTAGTTAGTCTTTAGATCTTTGGCTCAGCACAGCCGAACCTCCCTTCGGACTGAAGGTTTGCTTGCAAGCAAATTCAGTGCAGACTCATGGCAAGCAAATTTGAGAGACTGAGCTAGCCGATGGCAGATAGATAGATCACTGAATGATTCTGTGAGCAACTCAAACTGCCTGCTTTGCCTGATTTTGGTAAAAATTGTTCTTTTTTATAAAAAAAATTCAATATTTACATGCATGGTGTGTTGTGAGTTAATTTTGTGAGTTTGCTTGCTACCAAATTTTATGAGTTTGTTTGCAAGCAAACTTTTTGTGACAGACTCAGGTAGCAGACGGCAGAAAGGTAGATCTCTGAGTGAGTCTGTGATTCTGTGAGCAACTCAATCTGCCTGCCTGCTTTGCCTGATTTTGGGTAGAAGTTGCTCTTTTTTTATAAAAATTCAATATTTATATAAATATTTATAATAGTTACATATAAGCCATGCCCAGCCAATCACATGACCACCAAGCCACACCCACAAATTAGGCCATGCCCACAGAACCGGTTAGTGGTCCCTGGGATCTAAAGTTATGAGTTTGGTGGACCCTGAGGTCCAAAAGGTTGGCGACCCCTGGCCTAGACTCCACCCTGTAAGGGATTATGGGATGATTAAAAGATGATGATGTTGATGACTAAATGAACTGTTGTAAGTCGAGGACTACCTGTATGTATTCTTTCACAAATGAGGGATTCTGATTTGCAAAGGAAATTTGCAATCCACCACCATCCGCTCTCAGCTCAATTTGAATCATTGTGGGTTGACTTCACACAACTGGCTGAACCCAGGTGGGGTTGGCTTGCTTCTGGTTTTGCAGCTGGGGAGCCCAGCCATTGTGGCTTGTCGGCCTATGGCCCAGGCTAACCCGTGGAATGGCATTAAGCCAGTTGTGTTTATTCAGCAAGCCATGATTCAATAAATCACGGTTTGCTTGCCATGTTATATGACTGAGACACCCAAAGTTTGAGGCAAAGAGGGCTCACTGCTTGTTTGCAATGTGTATTTTTATACATTAAACTCCAGTTTAAGGCTTCCAGTAAGTCCAGTTTGACACAGCAAATGGTGCAAAGAAAATTAAAAAATCAGGGCTCAATGAAAACCTTTTCCCAACAAGATTGTTTGGAGAGTCTCCATCATCCAGGTCATGGTTTGTCTTAAAGATGCTTTTTTTTTCAAGAGGCAACTGGACTTTCTGGTTTTTCTTTGAAGACGTTTCGCTTCTCATCCCAGAAGCTTCTTCGGCTCCAACCGGATGGGAGGGAATGGAATGATTGATATTCCTTGCAGACAGCTGGTCATATGCATCCTTTTAAAGGATCGTTGAGGCCGCTTGGAGGTTCGTCTGTGTCCTCAGGGTCACCAGAGTGGTGCAAATGGGGGTGGAGCCCTCATGGCTGCAGGATGATGACACAGGGCAGAAAACATCTGCAGCCAAGATGGCTCCAGACGCATTTGCACTACTCCAAGCGGCCTCATTGACAGACAAACCTCCAAGTGGCCTCAATGACCCTCTAAAAGGATGCAAATGACCAACTGTCTGCAAAAAAAACCCTTCCCTTCCTCACCATCCATTCAGAGCTGAAGAAATTTAGTTAGAAGCAAAACTTCTTCAAAGAAAAACCAGAAAGTCCAATTGCCTCCGGAAAAAGCACCTTTGAGTTTTCCAAACAATGTTTTATGAAGAGTTGTGCAAGTTAATTGGAAGTAAACAACCTTCTGTCTTTCTTCTCCCTTTGCCAAGTAGCATCTACTGTATTTTTCAGAGTATAAGGTGCTCCAAAGTATAAGAAGCACCTAGCTTTTGGGGAGGAAAACAAAGAAAAAAAATCTGCCTGTGCCTCCCAGCAATTTCCCTCCTTGCAGCAAACAACAAACAGCTTGTTTCAGTTTCAGCCCAGCCTGATTAGCACCTGCAGCTGGTTGTGTTTGGATCGGCCTCCGACGATCAGCTGTTTCAAGATTGAGGGACTGCCGTAGTCTATTGCTGCCTCCACAACGCGATTTTTCAGCCTCCGCATCCTGTTTTCAGTCTCCGCATGCTGTCTTCGGCTTCTGCATGTCCCGTTTCCCACTGTTCTGGGCGGCGGGGATTGGAATGGGTGGAAAATGGGGCACATGGAGACCGAAACAGGGCGCACGAGGCCAAAAATGGGATGTGGGAGCCAAAAATGTGGCACGTGGAGGTGGCAAAAGGCGATGACATTCCCTGCAGCCTGTAACAGCTGATCGTCGGGAGGAATCAGTTGCTGGTGCTAATCAAACTATGCTGAAACTGAAACTGAAACAGGCTGTTTGCTGCAAGGAGGCAAATTGATAGGAGGCAGAGGCCAAAGGGTGGGGGCCAGGGAGTGGGCGGGGCTTGGGAAACATTCGCTGTATAAGACGCAGAGATATCTCCACCCACTTTTTGGATTGGTGGAAAAAGTGCGTCTTATACTCCCAAAAATATGGTATTTATTTACTTATTTATATTTTCTAGACACCCATCTGTCTCTGGGAGGTGTGACATTTCATTGATTAAAATTAAACACTAAAATCAGAATAATTTAGGATTTAAAAATATGGATAGTCCTCAACTATAATCCTTTATTGAACAACTGAAGTTGTTACTAAAGCTGCTTGATAGCTATGAAAAAAAATTGACAGTTGGTCCTCACTTACAATGGCCACAACATTCCCAGGCTCATCTGATCAAATTTTGGGTGCTTGTCCACTGGTCTGTATTTATGACGGTTGCAGCATCCCGGGGCCGTGAACTACTATTTACCCCCCCCCCTCCCAAGCTGGCTTTCCAAAGTCAATGGGGGAAGCTAGATTCACTTAATGACTATGTGATTGACTTAGCAACCGCAGTGATTCTCTTAATGACCGTGTGAAATTTTTTTGGGGAAAATCAGGCATTAATCTGTCCTGTCTCATGCACATAGGTGGATTTGTGGCTGTGCAGATGCAGATAAGACAATTCCACAAAACATCCATAACAAAGTACATTTATTGGTACATCAGGTATCCTCATGACTCACATTTGTGATGAAGTTCCTCTATAATGACTGATCCTTTGTATATCAGCATGCAGGTAAAAAATGGTTCTTTTCCTAACCCATCATGTAGCGATAGAAAGAAAGCTGTTATCAGTCCATGAGTGCAGGCAAGAATGGAGGGCAACCTCCCTCAACCCTTTGAGGATCAATTTAGTGACCAATCAGGATTACAAATGTGGCCACGTGACATGAACTACATTTCCCAGGATACCTTTAACTACATTTCCCATGATGCATTCCCTTAAGGGGACAGCTCGCAATTCCTAAGTAACTAACCAATTCCCATAGACTGGCTGGGACAGCACAGACATGACTTATTTCTTAACAGCTGCATTGCTTAGTTATGGAAATTACAGTCCCCACTGTGGCCATAAGTCGAGGACTACCTGTATCTATGACCTTGTGTGGACTTCACCCTCCTGAATTTCCAGGACAGTGTAGCATTTTGTCCTCCTATTGGACGGCAAATGAGCTTAGAGCAGTGGTGGCTAACCTTTTTGGGTTCCTGTGCTGAAAATTGTGTGCACGCTTACACACTTGCGTGCCAGCACCCAGAAGGCAATGCGCGTGCCCCCCCTCCTGTTACCTGCACTGCACATGCGTGTGCATCCCAGCTGATTTTCAGGCTTTTTTCGCCTCCCAGAGGCTCGAGGGAAGCCTCTGCAGCCTTTGGAGGCCGAAAAATGGGTCCGTTTCATTACTTCCTGTATTTCCGGAAATACCAGAAGCGGCAAAACTGGCCTGTTTTTCAGCCTCCAAAAGCTTCCCATGAGCCTCTGGGAGGCCTAAAAGGCCCGAAAATCAGCTGGGAGGTACGCACTTGCGCAGTGAGGTAAGTTTGCCTGGGGCTTGCGTGCCCGCACAAATGACTCTGCGTGCCACTTCTGGCATGTGTGCCATAGATTTGCCATCATGGGCTTAGAGATACCTTTTCTTGTCTGCCTGATTTTTCCAGGCAACTAATACCAGCATGAACTTCTGGGCAACACAAAACTGCAACCCACAAGGACACAACTGAACCCAGATTACGGCTTAAGATTGGGGCAGGACACCCCTAAGATTGGGTTCCTCAAGTCGAACTAACAGAAGAATCCCTACAACTCCCAGTGGTGGGGGCCAAAGACGGCCTTAAAATCTTACATTCATTATGCACAATTTCCACTGCTAAACAAGACAGGGCTAAATGTTAAATGAATGTTGTCCCATTTTACAACCTTTCTTGCCAACGTTAAGGGAATCACTGAAGTTCTTAAGTGAATCACAGGGTTGTTAAGTGAATCCAGCTTCCCTGTTGACATTGGAAGGTCGCAAAGGGGGAAATGATGTAACCCCGGGACACTGCGACCGTCATAAATACGAATCAGTTTGCCAGGTTTAATAGATTAACAGATAATCAGAGTTGGAAGGGACCTTAGAGGTCATCTAGTCCAACCCCCTGCCCAAGCGGGAGACCCTACACCATTCCTGACAGAAGGCAGTCCAGTCTCTTCTTGAAAGCCTCCAGGGATGAAGCTCCCACAACTTCCAAAGGCAACTTCTGTTCTTTATAGATTAACAGCATTGGAAGGGACATTGTAGGTCATCTAGTCCAGCCCCCTGCCCAAGCAGGAGGCCCTACACTTATTTTGGACCGAGTCAGTCCAGTCTCTTCTTGAAAGCCTCCAGGGATGAAGCTCCCACAACTTCCAAAGGCAACTTCTGTTCCGTCGGTTGATTGTTCTCATTGTCTGAATTGCAATCACGGGACCGTGTGGCATGGATGCTACAAGTCGTAAGTGTGAGAAATGGTCCCAAAATCACTTTTTTCAGTGCCGTTGTGACTTCGGTCACTAAGCGAACAGTTGTAAGTCGAGGACTAGTTGTAATGAAAGCCGGGAAGGTTTTGGAGATCTCCAAATCGCCCTCCCCTTTCCCCGCCCCGATCCCTGCCCCACTGACGACAAAAGCCTTCCGTTTCTCAAAATAAAAATTTATTCAGTAACAAGAACATCGAGTCAACCCCCCCTCCAGTCCAGGGGTGGGAATTCACATTTAAAAAACAGCTGAGCCTCCTTGTGTCCGGGCAGTCTACCTTAGAAGCCTTCTGGGAGAGACAGGGAGCCCCATGGATGGTCGGGGGGGGGGGGCAGAAGGCAGGATGGAAAGGAGAAAAAAAAAAGGGAAAAATTGGGGGATGAACAGGGTACCCCTCCCTTTCCCAGTACCCCACCCCATGCCACGCCACGCGAGCAGGGCCACATGATTAGACGGAGAACCCCCCCCCCCGTGTTATATATGGCCAGAATGCATCCTGCAAATCCCTGCTTGGAGAAGACCCCTCCCCCCCCATAGCTTGCCCACCCCCCCTCCCCGATTCCAAAAGATGGATGGCCCCCCCTCCCTACCGATTGGCACTCTGCAGCCGAGCCGTGTCAGGGAGCCTTTGCAAAATTAATTCTCCCTGGATGAGATGCGCCACGCACAAACAACCCAGATGAGAAAGACCCCCCCTCCAATTCCCCAAAACATTGGTGGTCGGGGGAGGGGGAAGGAAGCACGGTGGGGGTGGGGGGGGCGCTTCCTTTCCTGCCCGTTGGAAGGGGGTCATTTTTGGTCTGGATAGGGGTCGGAGCGGCCGTTGAGAATCGAGGGGAAGATGGACCCGGGGTTACAATTTCAGGCACCTGGGTTTTTTTTGGGGGGGGAACGGCAAAGCCCCCCCCTCCCACCCTTGGGGTGGTGTGGAAAGGCTGAAAAGGCTCAGCTGTTGTTGAGGAGGGTGACCCACAACGGGGCTGCGGCAACCCAGCTGGCAACGCAGCACAAATTTCTCAAGTAAAGTGGAGAGTCTCAGCGTTTCTCAACCTCGGTCCCTTTAAGGGGCATGGACTTCAACTCCCAGAATCCCTCAAGCCAAAGGAATTCTGGGAGTTGAAGTCCACGCCTCTTAAAGGGACCAAGGTTGAGAAACGCTGCTCCAACTCATCCACTTATCGCCGTTCGCGCTTTCAGGACAGATCAGGGATGGGATTCAGCCGGTACGCAGCGGTTCAAGCGAACCGGTTGTCTGTCCTATATTCCCTTTGTTTGAAGCCCAGCTGATAGGCGTGGCTGTTTTACTCACCGGGGCTGCCGTAGAAGCTAAGTTTTAAAGCTGTTTTCAAATGCACTGCGTGCTCATTTTTACACTGGTACAGATGGCGCTCACTTGCCTGCCTGGGTCCCGTAAGCATCCATTCTGCCCCCTCCCCGATCCCCAGCTCCCTTGTGCAAGATTACAACGGGGCTTTTCTAACTTGACCGCTTTTAAGACTTGCGGACTTCAATTCCCAGAATTCCTCCTCCGGTCAGGAATTCTGGGAGTGGGAGCCCACAAGTCTTAAAAGCTTTGCCAAGTTTGAAGACTGCTTGCTCGACAAGATTGACAGTACAATGAAAAATTGAGGTTTGGAGGAGGGCGGGGGCAAGGAAATAGGGACCGCTGGAGAGAGGGGATTTCTTCCCCCACTCCCCAAATCTGCATATCTTCTGAATGCAAAGAGAGGAGCCAGGACAGAAGCCCAGAGGAAACAAAAAAGCCCCCCCCCCCCCTTAAAGGAAAAAAACAACAACCAGCCATGCTTCCAATCGGCACGACTTTTTCATCTATCGACGTAACGAAAGCTGCAAGCGAGCCAGTAACAAAGACCTTACCAAACGTGCAAAACTTTTCCAGACTTCTTGGTTTTTGATTGTGGTGGTGGGGGAAAAGGGAATTGGAGGGGGAGGCTGTCTCCCCAAGACTGCAGGCTTTGGGTGCCTGGGAACTAGCAGAGTCCGGGGGTGCAACTGAAAGAGAACAGAGAGGAAGGAGGGTGCTCCCCTGACCAAAAGAGAGACACCCCCCTCCTCCAATGAGCTACAAGGCACACGTTTTGCTTCCAGAAGAGACCCTGATGACTTAAGAAATGGAGGGGAATTGTTTGGGGCTCCTGCTGCCCTCTTCTCTCTCCCCCAAGAATAGACCTACTCAATTCTCATTCTTGGGTAAAATACACTGAAATACCCGCCCTGGATGGTGTGATTTTTAAATGCACCCCCTGCAGGGAAGAACATAAAATAATAATTCAAAAAAATCTTTGACAGGGAGAGATTCAGACATGAGGAGGGGGCTCTCTCTCTCCCTCGCTTGGCATCAGTGCGAGAAAAAAACAGGGAGTTGGTCGGATCCAATGGGGAGACGCCCCCCTCCCCACCTGCCCCTTGAGATCCAGTCAATGCCTTCCTTCTTGAAGAAGGACGCAGAAAAATCAAGTACTAATTCTTTAAAGTCCAGAAAAGTCTCCAGCACAATAACCGATCGGAGAGGAATTTCTCGACCGGAGAAGAATTCTAGAATGCGTCTCCGCTCCAAAGAAAGGGAAATTTCTCCAGGCAACGCTGGATTTTTTTTTTTGACCAACCCAAGAGCAATGAGGGATGATGGATCGTGCTGGGGTTTTTTTTGCATTTAAAGCCCTCCACCCCAGTGGTCAGCTGGTCTGGAGGTAGCCACATTAAAGGTCTAGGACGATTCGCCGCGGCCAACTTGCCATGAGACAAATTCCACGGGGATTAACTCAACGCGTGGCGAGTTATCTGTCTCTATTTCTTCGACATTATTTTTGTCGACGTAAGGTCATCGAAAGCGTGGCGGAGAACGTGTATCGCGTTGAGTTAATCCCCCCGTGGAATTGTCTCGCGGCGAGTTGGTCACGGCGAGACGTTCCAGCCAGGTTGTCTGTGGCGAGAAGGCCACGTCGAGTTGTCCCATTGCAGCCACAGAGAAGCCCCTTCCTCACAATGGAAGGGTGTAGGCAACTAGCTGGGATTTGGAGGTAAAAATGGGATACTTCCTCCAAAACTAACTCTGGGCATCCTTTCTACACCCCCCCCCCCAAAAAAAAACCTCTACCTGGCCAAACTGAGCTACAGATCTGCACATTATTCAAGTTAAGACTCAGGAGTCAGAGAGCTTTATGAGAAGAGGGCGTGGACCCCGAAACCCTCCAACCGAGGGGTGCCCTCCTGAGCTGGGAAGTCGATGGAGCATTTCAAGTGGGCTGCTTAAACCTATCATAAGCCTCAAGAGACGAAGAGCTGGGGGGCCCCTTTTCCCAGACAGTTTTGGGGTGCAATCCCCCAGATGCTGCTCTAATCTCTTTCTGGGCCTCAGGTTTTTTTGGTCCTGAGCTGGTCCAAAGATTGACAGAGCCCAGGAAGAGAATACAAAAAATGCACGAGGCAGAAAAAAAATTACAGATCTTCTGGAAGCCGTTTCTTGCCCTTCTAAGAAAGAAATGATAACATTTTAAAACGAAAAAGATAAAGAGACCGACCGACTCTTCCTCGCCCAAGTTTGTAAAAATCCAGATTTTATTTTATTTTTCACTTCGGGGCCGCGCTTAAGAAGGAGGAATATTTCAGTGCATTGCAGACACTCCACGCCACCGGAAGTGTTACTGACACACACGTTAGAAAACCCTGATTTCCAGAAAAAAAGAAAGAAAGAAAGAAAGAAAGAAAGAAAGAAAGAAAGAAAGAAAGAAAGAAAGAAAGAAAGAAAGAAAGAAAGAAAGAAAGAAAGAAAGAAAGAAAGAAAGAAGGTAAAGTTTCAGGGGGGGTCAAAAATAAAAAGGAAACGAAGGGACCACATCGCACCCCCACCCTGTCCACGAAGAAGAACCCCAGCAACCGTCAAGCTCTTCGGAAGGAACCGACAGGAGAACAGGCCACGCGAGGAGGTCGATGAAAAGGCAAAAGGAAAAAAGGACATTTATTTTTAAAAAAAAGACACACCTCGCGTGCATTTTTGGCACCGGTTGGTAAAAAACAAAACAAGAAAACCCAACAACCCTTATTTTTCAAATTTCTTTTTGTAAAAAAAAAAGAAAAAAAAAAACCCAGAAAAATCCAAAGCAGTCGGCAACGATCCGAGAAAGACGGGAAGTTCCAAAACAGTTCTGTCCAAACGCCAAAAGGGTTGTGCAAATAAAACGGGAGACAATTTGGTTCAATTGAGGTGGGGGCAACACGGGTTTTCCAGTTTACAGAAGAGATGTCAGAGCAAGAATTCCCGGAACGAGTCCGATTGGGGGGGGAGGGGGGGGGAGGGAGGGAGGGGAGGCAGGAGAAAAATCTCTCTCCTCCCGCCCCCGTCCCCCCCGGGGTATGTTTCTAACAAGTCCTATTATGTACAGAAACCACCAAACACGCAAACACACACAATATATTTTTTTTCTCTCTCTCCTCCCCCCCGTCGGTTTTCGGTGACACGAAGCTGGGAGAAGAGGAACAAAAGACAAGGGGGGGTGGATGGACCCCTTACCCTATTCATTCGTTCGTTTCTGGACTCTTTTATCGAAGTAGCTTGACCGGGAGTTGCAGAGGAATGGGGGGGGGGGGAAGGGTCTCTCCTTACCACCACCCCCCCAGTAAGAGCTTTGCACAGTGGAGAGAAAGGAAAACAGGCCTGGCCAGCGAGTTTTTGAGAAGGCCCACTGCTTTTATTCAAGTAACTGGAAAGTCGGCTCCCTTTTGTTTGTTTTTTAACGCCTGCCTTAAAAGAACACCCATTTCTGGAAAAAAATTTAAAAAATATATATATTTTTTTAAAAAATGGCAATTTTTAAACCCCCCCTCCCTTTTTTTTTCTTTTTGCCGCTCATAAAGGGGATGTTTCCAGCAAGGGAGTTAAGCAGTGATGAGCTGCAACCAGTTTTAACAAACCGGAATATTCAATAAACAGCAAATTTGAAACCTCTCCAGCTCATCTACTAGCCTTCCCCGGTGAGTAGAATAGCTGAGGCGCGGTTAATCCAATTTGCCGCGCAAATCAGCTGAGCTGCACAAGAAGGAGAAATGTAAGACAGGATAAGGAAGGGAGGCCAACTGATCGTCTTTCGTACCGGTTCGGTTGAACCGGTGAGAACCGGCAGCAGCCCAACCCTGGAGTTAAGAGAGGTGTGCGTAAATAGTACTCGCACGCGGATGTGTGCTGCGTTCCCTGCCCTAAGACGGTGGGGTCAAAGCTCCTGAATGCCCGCTGTATTGTAAAGACCTTGGGTGGGTGGGCACCCAGGGGAGAGGGGCTTCCCTGACAGCCGCAGAGGTGGGCAGATGTTTCTAAGGGAAGGAGTATCAAGGCTGAGTGGCTGGCTGGGAGGGGAGAAAATCGGGGACAAGGCTTGGAGGATTGCCCTCTCCAGACAACCACCCCTGGTGGGGGTTGCACAGCCCCTATTCAAGTGCCTTTTGGGAGATGGCCCTTTTGGGGGACGTCTACAGAAGGTGTGCAACTCAGTGGCATTGCATGCACAATATTGTCCTGATGTGTGCACTACACTATTGTGACTTCTAAGTCTTAGGGGGCGAGAGCAGAGAGAAATATAAACTTCACAGAGTGTTGGATCCAGGGGTTCAACCCAGAGGTGAAACTTGGGGGGGGGGCTTCTTGTGAGATCCACCCCACCCCACCCCGATTAGCAGATTGTAGGGTTTTGCTCCCCCAACCCTAACGACAGCCTGACTCTGATGGTGGAAAACTAAAACCGAACGGCCTCTTGTTTTGCAAAGAAAGGGTGTTCTTTTAAGACAACGCTGGAAAAAAAAAATTAGAGGTAAAATCTTTTCATAGAAAAAAAAAAAGCCACCAAATGAAGAACAAAGAACGAAATAAAACAACACACACTCACACAAAACACCACGCGGTCATTCGCGCGGATGGAGGTTGGTTTTGTTTGGGTTTTTTTTGTTAAACTCGAATTTCAGCCGCCTTGAAAATGTACATGCAAAAATGGAGGAACCGTACAAATAAAAGAACATATATATATATAACATATATATATATATATGTATATATATATATATAAAAACAACAACAATCTAACTAATAAAGTGCATGTTTCGGTATATATTACATCTGCGAGGGATTGTGAAAAATTTGAAGGGGGGAGGAGGAGGAGAAAGGGGGGGAAGAGAAGGGAGGGGAAACCGAGGCAGGGATCACATCGTATTATAGACGGGGTTGGCGGTTCGTTTCCGCTCGTTGGATTTTTTTAACCTCCTGGGCAGCCGAGTTCTGGCGGGGGGATTTCGAGCGAGGGCGGCCGGCTGCGTCAGGCCGTGGGCCCAAGTCCATGGTCCTTCCGGGGACCCGCAGGTCGGGGTGAAGTCTTGGGCGAATTGAGCCAGGGGCCGTTCCACCGGCCTGCTTAGGGCCAGGCATTCCCACAGCTTGACTGGTGCCACCAAATGCCTAGTGGGTTCAGGAGACAGGAGGGTCAGGGAGGAGATGGCCGGATCTGGTGTGGAGATCCGGAGCGATTCCGGCGAGACGGTTCTGGCGCCGGTGGGAAGGCAGCAGCATCCGCGGGGCAAGTCGTCCTTCAGCGAACCCAGACAGTCCAGTTTGGCCAAAGACGCCGAGCGTTTCATTTGCGAGGGTGCGGTGAGTCCGGCTTGCCGCAGACGGGATTCCAGTTCTTTCGCCAGCTGCTTGACCAGGCCTGTCCTCTGGCCGTTGTCTTTGGCGCAGCCATCGCAGCTGGAACGGCGAGGGAGAGAGTAGCGAAGAGGACGGGACGAAAGGACATCCGGAGGATTTTGTCCCAGATCGGGGGTCCAGCATGTCCAGGGCAGGAAGCCCCCTCCCCTCTCCTCCAGGGAGAAGTGCCCATTTCCAGCGTAGCCCCCCGAGGGAGCCGGTTCAGGATCGGTGCTTGTGCTGTCCTGAGTGACCCCATCCAGGCCGAGACGTTGCTGGCGATGTGAATAGGGTGGAGGGGAGCATCTCGCCTGGTTGGCCGAAGAAGAGGGGGCTTCAGGATTGGATGGTACCCCCGTTTCCCCCTCATCCTTGTCCATCTCTTTGGGACTTCCCCAAGAGAAGAGGGCTCCGCTGAAAGGGTCGCCTGCCTGTACTGGTGTCCTGGACAAATCGGGGCTGCATCCAGGAGTCTCCGAGCAGAAAGCGGTGTTGCAGTTTTCATCTAAGGTTTTCTCCGGGTTCCGGGCGGTGACAGCCTTCTCGTCCCCCTCCGTGCCAGGCAAGGCAGGCGTGTATTCAATGATCTCGATTCTCTTGGGGAAAGGGCTGAGCAGAGGAGGTCCCCCGTCACCCTCCATCCAAAGCACCATCCGGTGTTCGCGAGCAACACCTGGCACCTCCGCAGGGACCTCCGGTGGACGGGAAGGTACTGAGGACGGCGGTTCGGAGACGGTCCGCGGTTCGGAGACAGTCCCCGTCTCGGAGCTGCTGTTGCTGCCTGCTTTTGAGATCTCTTTACTTTTCGAGAGCTGGGTTGGCTCGTGGATCGGATCGTCACTCCTGACCTTTGCACCCGGATCGGACTCGTTCCGGGAATTCTTACGAACGGGGAAAAGGGCGACCGGGGACGCATGCTGCAAATCTTGTTGCTCCTGCCGTAGACGCTCTTCGAACTCCAGAGTGGCCCGTCGGACAGAACCAGGACACCATTTGGGCCCGGGGAGAACTCGGACTTCTGTGGGGTCTTCGGCTGAGCCCCTTCCTTCCATGTCTGGCTTAGAGGCAGGCACTGGGGGCAACGAAGACCCTTCGACGTCCGGTTTTAACGGCTCTCGAGCAGCTTCTTTCGGGATTGGTCCAGCCACATCTGCTGCCTCCTCAGCCTTTCCGTGCTTGTTGTCCCAAGGGCAGGTTGCCTCGGCTGGGGTCTCGTGGAGGGGGGTCTTCTTGGGGGTTGGGAGTGGATTGATGGCAGTCTCTGCTTTGGCTGGTCCCTGGGATCCTCCCTGATGGATGGACTCGATCTCCGTGACGATCTCTTTGACCGAGACAACGGGGGAATGGGAGCGGATCAGGCCCACGGGAGGCTCCGGTTCCGAGAGCTGAAAAAAAAGAGAAAAGAGAAAGAAACGGGAAGATGAATGAATGATCCGAAAAATGTTTCCACATCAAATCAGGCCCCTGTCAGGGCTCCAACAAATCCACCCTCATTCGAATCATCTCTCAGAGTTAAAAAAAAATTGATTTATTAGGAGTGACCATGTCGGCGTTACCTGGGTGTAGCTGACTCTAAGACCCATCATTCATTTCTCCCTTGACCCTGGTCTTCCCCAACTCCACCCTCTGGATGTATATTCTCCAATGGGACACATCCATAGCCCAGACTCATCAATCATGCTCTACCAGTAGTAATCTTGCGTGCCAACAGCTTCGGCTACCTAGCAATTATCTGAAGCATTTAAGGAATGCACTGCATCCCTCACTCCCTTTCTGCTGGCAACTAAAAAGACCAAAGGAATATTTTTTTAACTGACAGCCAAATTACACACCAGTAGTCCTTGTCTTACGACCATTTGTTTAGTGACCATTCAAAGCTACTATGGCACTGAAAAAAGGGACTTACGACCATTTCCCCACACTTATGACAATTCAGCCTCCCCCCCCGCCCCCGGATCACCTGAATCAAAATTCAGATGCTTGGCAACTGACATGTATTTATGACGCTTGTGTTGTTCCGGGGTTACGCCGTCCCCTTTTGTGACCTTCCGACAAGCGACATCAGTGGGGAAGATGGGTTCACTTAACAACCAGGTGACTAACTTAACTGCAATGATTCACTTAACAACGGTGACAAAAAAAAGTTGTAAAATTCACACTATACATCCTTCACTTAGCAACCGACATTGTGGGCTCTGTTGTGGTCGTAAGCCAAGGACTACCTGTGTTTATGACAGTGGCCTTTTTGCCAGGGTTATGTGATCGCGTTTTTTGACCCTCTGATGAGCAAAGTTAATTAGATTCACTTAGCAACCATGTTATACTAACTGAACAATTGTGGCCGTTAACTCGAGGAGTTCACCGTGGTTCAAAAATTTGACTTTTCAAACCTACAATGGACTTTCTACATATGACCTGTCTCCAAAGTTACGATCAGGCTGGATTTTATTCTGATGGTTAAGTGAATCATAAAGCAAACATTGCAGTTTTGTCAAAAGCTGGAAATCAATGTCGGTTTTCCACAAAATCATAGTAAAATTTGGCCACATCACCGTGGGACCCTGCAAATGTTGGGCACTTGAAGTGATGTAAATGGAAGCAAAAAGGGAAACTTAATTTTCTGTTTTTCTTTCTTTTCTTGGTGTATACATGAAGTAGAAAACGTAACTGATTATATAAAGGATATGAGAAAATAGAAAATACAATAAATTTGAAGGGATTTATTGGAATGTAAAATCTCTATCATGAGAGTATTTTATGATTAAAAGTAGAGGAATGGAAATTTATTAAAATGATATAGATAAATTTTGGCTAAGTGGAAATAAAGAAAAAATATGAAATGGTTATATGAACATCTCTGGAATAAATAGAAGATACATTGTAGATTGGGGGATATACTATGTGGATCCTAAATATATTAGTTTTACTTTATATTTACTCTTTTTTGACGGTTTATTATCTATCGGTCTTGAGAAAGTTAAAGAAGATAATAATTTATAATGTAAAATAAAATCGGTGGTAAGCTGAAAATGGAAATAATAGGGGATAAAGAATTCAAAATATATGTGAGGATGAAACGATCTTGATATCGAATTACTGAAATACGAAATGAAAAATTATTTACAGATTAGTGGAATGGATAATGATTTGATGTGATATTAAACAAGAAAGTTGAAAATGTATTTACGACTATGTTGTAATCTGGAATCAGTCGCTCGTGTGAAGAGATGGGTAAAAAATAAAAATAAAAAAGACTTTCATTAAAAAAAAAGAAGTTAGTGATGTAACCATGAGGGGATGTTGTGGTTTGCCGGCAGCAGGCATGGATGGTGGAGGTCTCGGAGTCTTGCATGTGAGGCAGGGATGGGGCCAGGACCATCAGGGAGTGGAGTGGAGTGCTGCCTTGGGAGATTGTGGAGGCGGGCAGCAATGAGGAAGAGGAGCCCGAGGAGCCTGTGCCCAGTGTCTGCAGGGCTTCTCGAAGGAAAGAGCAGCTGCAGCAGCACGGGCGACTCGGGAGTAAGGCTGCAAGGTAATGGCCCCTCCCTTAAGGGATAAAAGCCAGCTGAGAAACTGTAGTTCTTTGCAGGAAGCAAAGACGTTTTTGCACTCGAGCCTTGTGGACGTTCGGAGTATCTTGGTTGGTGTTTGGAGACACTTGATTTATTGTTTGGGAACTTTATCTGGTGTTCTTGGCAGCCTTGCAAAAACATGGCAGGGCTTATCGGAGCTAATTAGTTGGAAGCAGCCTTTTATCTGTGAAGAAACAGGATTCGTAAGTGAAACAGTAAAAGGCGGTGCTGGTACTTTGGAACCAGGTTTGGGTCAGAACAGGGGAGGGGAGGGGACACTGTTGGAACTTCAAATCTGGGTCCTAAGTACAGGTAGTCCTGGACTTAGAGTGGTTCACTTAGCGACCGTTCAAAGTTATAATGGTACTGAAAAAAGGACCGTTTTTCAGACTTACGACTGTTGCAGCCATCCCCAACGGCCGTGTGAATTTATATTCGAACGCTCGACAACTGACTCATGTTTATGACAGCTGCGGTCTCCCAGGGGCCATATGGTCCCCTTTTGCGACCTTCTCGACAAACAAAACCCCATGGGGGAAAACCAGATTCACTTAACGACCGCCTGACTCATTTAACAGCTGCAAGGATTGGTGTTAACGAAAGGTGGCAAGGAAGGTTGTAAAATAGGGCAAAACTCACTGAACAAGCGTCTCGCTTAGCAGTGTAAATTTTGGGCTCAATTGTGGTCCTAAGTCAAGGACTACCTATATCTCCCCCCCCCCCCCGAGTAGTTCTATCAGAAATTTGGACAGTCGCTAAGTGAGCCATCATTAAGTCGAGTAATATGATGTACAATGGCAAAGTACAATAAATATGACCAAGACTCCAGTTTCTTTCCTGGCTTGGAAATGGGTTGGAGGTTTAGCAAGGAGGGAGGGAGGGAGGGGGCCCCTCCCGAATGGAGCAAGTCTGCCATCTGGATCCGTGGCTACTCCTTGACCAGCAGAGGGCGCCAGCAGCCAAGGGAACTGGAGCACCCTGGAGAAGAGGCCTTGAGACAACCCCCCCCACCCCCCCAAAAAAAGTCCTGGTTGGTGGGGGAGTGTCAGGAAAGGGACCCTCCCTAACTATTATTCTGGGGGGAACATTGCAATTTGTAAAGATGCCAACTAGCAGGAGGAAAATAAGTTGGTGTTGGGGTCCTCTAGCATAAAAAGGGGAAGGATGGTATTTCAGTCAGGGATAATTTTCTTTCTTTCTTTCTTTCTTTCTTTCTTTCTTTCTTTCTTTCTTTCTTTCTTTCTTTCTTTCTTTCTTTCTTTCTTTCTTTCTTTCTTTCCTTCCTTCCTTCCTTCCTTCCTTCCTTTCTTTCTTTCTTTCTTTCTTTCTTTTCTCTCTCCTTCCTTCCTTCCTCCCTCCCTTCTATCTATCTATCTATCTATCTATCTATCTATCTATCTATCTATCTATCTATCTATCTATCTATCTATCTATCATCTATCCATCCATCCTCTATCTATCATCTGTCTATCTACCTACCTACCTACCTACCACCGATCTGTCTATATCTATGATGTATCAAACGATCTTTCATCTATCAATCCATCATCTATCTATCTATCTATCTATCTATCTATCTATCTATCTATCTATCTATCTATCTATCTATCTATCTATCTATCTATCTATCTATCTATCTATCTATCTATCCATCCATCCATCCATCCATCCATCCATCCATCCATCCATCCATCCATCCATCCATCTATCAATCTATCTATTGAGCAGGCCGGCCTGGGCTGAGATAGTTTTTTAACTTGTCTCCAAATTTTTTCGATTTTAATCGGGGTTTTAAAGTTGGGGGGTGGGTTTTCTTATTAATTATAACCAGCCAGTATTTAATTCTTTTTTAACTTTTGTACTGTTTTCTTGGGGTTCGGATTCGGCTGTACACCGCCCTGAGTCCCTAGGGAGAAGGGCGGTATAGAAATTCTAATATAAATAAATAAAATAAATATCTATCTGCAATCTCTCATCTTTCTCTTGCTCACACACATCTGTCTGTCTGTCTGTCTCTCTCCACAATATCTATCTGCAATCTCTCTCCAGGAGAGTGGGTGGGTGCGTTTCCATCTCACCTCCAGGGGGAGGATATTCCACAGGGTGGGGGCAATGAGAGAGAAGGCTGCCTTCCTGCATCCCAGAGTTTCGATTTCTATTGTTCTCCCCCTTCCCCTTTAAAACAGGACTCTCCTCACTTGGCCACTTTAAGACTTGTAGACTTCCACTCCCAGAATTCCCCAGCCAACTTTAAGACTTCCACTCCCAGAATTCCCCAGCCAACTTTAAGACTTCCACTCCCAGAATTCCCCAGCCAACTTGAAGACTTCCACTCCCAGAATTCCCCAGCCAACTTGAAGACTTCCACTCCCAGAATTCCCCAGCCAACTTTAAGACTTCAATGCCCAGAATTCCCCAGCCAACTTTAAGACTTCAATTCCCAGAATTCCCCAGCCAATTTTAAGACTTCAACTCCCAGAATTCCCCAGCCAATTTTAAGACTTCCACTCCCAGAATTCTCCAGTCAGCCATGCTTGCTGCGGAATGCTGGGAGTTGAAGTCCACAAGTCTTAAAAGTGGCCAAGGTTGGAGAGCTCTGCTTTAGAAGGGCCAACGCCAACGCCCTCCCCTTCGTCTTAGATACCTTCAGCTGCTCCTCCTCCAGAGAGGAGGACTCCGAGACCTGCGGGGAGCTGCCCACAGAGGCACTTCGCTGGGCCTGCTCGGCGGTATCGCAAGGCAGCAGCTCCAAGCCCGAGACCCGGGGCGGTCCATTCCGCCCGTTGCCCAGCTCTTCCGCCCTGGACGATGCCCGCGGCCGCTTCTCCTGCGAGAGCTCCACAAACTTTTCCAAAGCGCTGAAGAAGTCGATCCGATCCGCGCCAAAGTCTCCCGACGTGGCTTCTTCTTCCTCCTCTTCCTCCTCCTCTTCTTCTTCCTCCTCCTCCTCCTCTTCTTCCTCCTCCGGCTGAAAAAGGTTGGCGGGCGGGCTGGGCGTGTCTCGCAAGCAGGACTCCAGCTCCTCCATGGGCACCAGGTGGACGTTCCCGTCGCCGGGCTTGAGGGCGTCGTCCTCCAAATCGTCCACCGCCAAATCTGGGAACCCGCCGGCTGCCCTCAAGGGCCCCCCTTGCGGAGGTAAGGCCTCGGAGGGGTTGCAGTTGTCGAGGGGCGGCTCCGCTTCCCCCGGACAGCAGCCGGAAGGGCACCCGTTGAGGTGGTTCAAATTCAGCTGGTCTTCTCTCTGCTCGGCGTCGAAGTCCCGGGGCGCAATTTGCAGCTGGATGACTCTCTCTTTGCCCGGGAGGCTCGCCAAAGGGCCGGCGCCTAAGTGGCACAGCAGGGCTCCGTGGGGGCCGGCGGCCATTCCCGGGGGCACCGCCGCGAGGCTGCCGGAAGACTTGCTGTCGGAGATGCGGTCGGCCGAGGTGGTGATTTCCTTCTTGCTGACCTCCATGCCCGACTTGCCGATGGGCTCGTGGTGGTCCGAGAGGTCGCTGTCCGAGTGTGAGCGCCAGAGCTTGTTGTGGCGTTGCTTGCTGTGGAGTGAGAGAGAGAGAGAGGGAGGGAGAGGAAGGGAGGAAGGGGGAGAGAGATAGATGGAGAGAGATAAGGGAGGGAGAGAGAGGGAGGGAGAGTAGGAGGGAGGGAGAGAAAGTGGGAGAAAGGGGGAGAAAGATAGAGAGATAGATGGAGAGAGATAAGGGAGGGAGGGAGAAGAAGGGTGGAAGGGAAAGTGGAAGGAAGGGGGAGAGAGATAGACGGAGAGAGAGATAAGGGAGGGAGAGAGAGGGAGGGAGGGAGGGAAAGTGGGAGGAAGGGGGAGAGAGATAGAGAGATAGATGGAGAGAGAGAGATAAGGGAGGGAGAGAGAGGAAGGGAAGGGGAAAAGGAGAGAGAGGGAGAGAGAGAGGGAAAGTGGGAAGAAAGGGGAGATAGATGGAGAAATAGAGATAAGGGAGGGAGACAGATAATAGAGGGACGGAGAGAGGGGAAGAGTGGGGGAAAAGGAGAGGGAGGGAGAGAAGGAAAGTAGGAGGGAGGGGGAGAGATAGATAGATGGAGAGAGATAAGGGAGGGAGGGAGAGGGGGAGAAAGAGGGGGGAGAGAGAGGGAGGGAAGGGGAAAAGGAGAGAGAGGGAGAGAGAGAGGGAAAGTGGGAAGAAAGGGGAGAGAGAGAGGGAATATGAAGGGAGGGAGTTTTTGAAATTTATTTAGTTTATACACAGGTAATCCTCAATTTAGAGTCAGTTACAACAGCACTCAAAAAAATGACTTAGGACCACGATTCCCATGTGTGACTCCATGGCAGCATCCACACGGTCCCACGATCCAAATGTGGACATTTGGCAACTAGCATAGACAGCTAGTCCTTGACTTACAACCATTCATTCAGCGACCATTCAGTTATAATGGAACTCAGCAAATGGACTTATGGCTGTTTTTCACACCTATGACCATTGCAGCATCTCCCTCATCACGGGATCAAAATTTGAACGCTTGGCAACAGACTCACATTTACGACGGTCGCAGCATCCTGGATGATCACCGGATCCCCTTTTGTGACCTTCTGACAAGCAAAGTCAAGGGGGTGGAAGCCAGATTCACTTAACAACTGGGTGACTCACTTAACAATGGCAGGGAAATTTTGAGCTCCATTGTGGTCGTAAAGTCGAGGACTACCTGTATTTATGACGCTAGCAGTGTCCCGGGGTTAGGTGATCGCCCTTTATGACACTCTGAGGAGCAGTGAGATTCACTTAATGACCTATGTGACTATTTGAACGACCGCAGGGAGTCGCTTAGCGACGGTGGCGAGAAAGACCGTCACTCACTGAACAACTGCCTCGCTTAACAACCGGAAATCTGGGGCTCAATTGTGATCATTCGTCAAGGGCTCCCCATAGAACAGGGATCGCCAACCGGTGGGCATTGGTGGTCCGAGAAAAAATGTTGGTGGTCCGCAGAGAAATGTCCTCCCCCCAAAATAATTAATCCAGGCTGTGCGGGAACACAAGGCTGCGCTGCCCACATGATCTGCGGGAACCCAAGGCTTGTGTTGCTTGCATTGTAAACAACAGGAGGTAGTGAGGGGAGGGGGGAAAGGGGGGAACTTGCCCCACTCGCCCCCCACATCTGGCCTGGCCACCAGGCTGCCTTTTCCCACTTCTTTCCTCTTCTGCTTTTGGCTGCACGCAAGGAAAGCAGCCAAAGTCTTTCTTTCTCTCCCCGAAACTCCGCTAGAAATGAGTCTTGGGGACCCTGCAAGGCCTCCTGCTCCAAGAGGCTGCGCCCGCAAAGACTCGTTTCTGGTGGAGTTTGGGAGAGAGAAAGAAAGACTTCTGCGGCTTCTGCTGTTTTCCTTGCATGAAGCCAAAAGTCTCTCCCTTTCTCTCTCTCCCCCTGAGAACGGAGCTGGAGACAATATCCTGCGATCCCAAATAAAGAACGATCGATCGGTAGGAAAACGGGGTGGGAGATTTCCCTGCAGACTTTTTTGGGGGGATTTTCCCGAGGTCTCTGGTCCGCGGGATTTAAAATTACGAGTTTGGGGGTCCCTGCGGTCCAAAAGGTTGGAGACCCCTGCTGTAGACAACGGAACGAGATCCGAAAAGAGAAGAAACATTATGCAAGATTTTTTGGGGGACCTCTTGAGCAAGGAGAGGTGAAGGAGAAAAACACAACGGACGCTGATCCGGTCAGGATCAACATCCGAAGCCCCAAGAGATCAGGTTGCCTGAGGGTATTGGAGACCTAGAGAGTGTTTGTCCCTTTAGTTGGACACTCAATCCCAATCACACGCTCCGGCCATCGGTCAGCTGCCAGTCCTGTTTGCCCATCTGTTTTCAGGAACAACGGGGCAGCTTTCCAGAATTGGAAGGCAAAACATGCCACGTAATTCTCCTACGGCCAACAGCGCTGACCAGGTGAAGGGTCAGTCAAGTCAGCAGGGCCCCTTTGGCTATCCCAAAAGGTGTTTTTTTTTTTTTTTCTTCAAGAGGCAACTGGACTTTCAGGTTTTTCTTTGAAGACGTTTTGCTTCTCATTCCAGAAGCTTCTTCAGCTCTGACCGGATGTTGGAAAAAGGAAGGATTTATACTCCTTGCAGGCAACTGGTCAAAAAGACACATATAGACCAGGTGAAACCAGGCTCAATAGCAGGAACTCTGAGAGGGATCTTGGAGTCTTAGTGGACAACCAGCTCAATAGGAGCCAGCCGTGTGCAGCAGCAGAAAAGCCAATGCAATCCTAAATTGCATTAACAGAGGGATGCAATCGAGATCAAGGGAGGTATTAATACCACTCTGTAAAGCCTTAGTAAGGCCACACGTAGAGTACTGCATCCAGTTTTGGTCACCATACTATAAAAAAGATGATGAGGCTCTAGAAAAAGTGCAGAGAAGAGCAACCAGGAGGATTTAGGGGACTGGAGACTCAAACATATGAAGAACGGTTGCAGAAACTGGGCCTGGCTGGTCTAGGAAAGAGAAGGACCAGGGGAGACAGGAGAGCAGCCTTCCAATATTTGAGGGGCTGCCCCAGAGAGGAGGAGGGGGTCAAGCTATTTTCTAAAGCATCCTTGAAGGCCAGACAAGGAATAATGGATGGAAACTGAACAAGGAGAGATTCAACCTGGAAATAAGGAGAAATTTCCAGACAGAGAGAACCATCAAACCATGGAAGTTGCCTTCAGAAGCTGTGGGAGCTTCATCCCTGGGGGCTTCCAAGAAGAGACTGGACTGCCCTCTATCAGAAATGGTATAGGGTCTCCTGCTTGGGCAGGGGGTTGGACTAGATGACCTCCAAGGTCCCTTCCAACTCTGTCAATAGCCTTCTTCCAATATTTGAGGGGCTGCCCCAGAGAGGAGGAGGGGGTCAAGCTATTCTCCAAAGCATCTTTGAAGGCCAGACAAGGAACAATGGATGGAAACTGATCCAGGAGAGATTCAATCTGGAAATAAGGAGGAATTTTCTGACAGGGGGAACCATCAACCCCTGGAACAGAAGTTGCCCTCGGAAGTTGGGAATGCTCCAAACAACTGGAACTTTTAAAGAAGCGGTTGGATAACCCCCCGCCCCACACCTTTTCTCTGAACTGGTATAGACTCTCCTGCTCGGGCAGCGGGGTGGACTGGAAGACCTTTAAGGTCCTCTCCCATTCTGTATTCTGAAAGGTGCTTTTATCTCGCCCTCCTTCACAACAGCCCGCCCTGAGCCAGTCCGTCTCTTGCCTGTTTCAAATCCCTTCCTTCCCCCTCGGTCTCGTTTCTGGCCAGTTGTTGCTTCCAAACACACTTTCAAAACCCCCTGATATTTAAGACACTCCCCCCCGGCGTCATCTGGCAGCCACGTGGCTGCAAACGGGGGTGTGGGGGGGGATTTTGTGTCACTGAAAACACAAAACAGGTTGCTCAAGATTGCTGGTGCCCGTTACAAACACAAGCCTGAGGGGGGTTTGCGTGAGGAATAGCAGAACAACAGAATAACATTAGGGAAGGGACCTTTGGAGGTCATCTAATCCAACCCCCTGCTTGAGAGGATTACCCTATAAGTTCTAGTTACGACAATTGAGCCCCAGCGTTCTATTGCTAAGCAAGACAGTCCTTACGTGGTTTTCGCCTCCTTTTACGGCCTTTCTTGTCATAGTTGTTAAAGAGAATCATTGCAGCTATTAAGTTAGTAACCTGGTTGTTAAGTGAATCTGGCTTCCTCATTGGCTGGTCAGAAGGTTGCAAAAGGGGATCCCGGGAAGGTGCAACCGTCATAAATGTGAATCAGTTGCCGGTAACCCCTGGTCCTGGAAACTGATTCACATTTATGACGGTTGCACCCTTAACGTATGACCATAAGGGAACCCCCAATTTCCTTGGCTGAGCGAGATAGTCGATAAGCGAGCTTTGCTCCGTTTTACGGCCTTTCTTGCTGCCGTCGTTAAGTGAATCCCCGCAGTGGTGACGTCTGTAGCCCGGCTGTTAAATAAATCTTGGCTTCCCCCGTGGGTTTTTGCTGGTCAGAAGGTCGCCAAAGGGGATCCTAGGGAGAACACTGTGCCCGTCATAAGTACGAGTCAAGGGCCAAGCGTCTGAATTTTGATCGCTTTGAGGCCACAACCATCGTTCAATGTGAAATGCGGTCCTAAGTCTCTTTTTATTTTGCAGCGTCGTTGTAACTCCAGTCGCTAAACGGACCCTTGAAAGCAGGGGCGGGATTCAAATTTTTTAACCACCGGTGCTGTGGGCGTGGCCAGGTGGGCGGGGCCAAGTGACTGGGTGGGCGGGGCTTCTTATTTTTGGCAGCACACCCCCCCCCCCGGGTTTTTTTTTGCCTCTTGTGCCTCAGGGAAGCCTCTTAGGGGGCTGTTTTTGCTCCCGGGCGGCTTCCCTGGGGCCCAGGAAGGCAAAAAAACGGAGCCGGGGGGGGACCACGCTCTGTTTTGGGGGCTCTGGGCCTCAGCGGAGCCTCCTGGGGGGGTGTTTTTGCTCGCAGGAAGGCAAAAAATGGAGGGCGGGGGAAGGCCCAGTCCGCCCTGTATGCCCCCCGGCAGCTCTTTTTGCCTCCTGGGCAAAGCAGTAAGACAGCGAGCGGGATCCCGGCACAGCTGATAGTCAGGATAGCTGATCTTCCTTCCTTCCTCCTCTCCTTCCTTCCTTCCTCCTCTCCTTCCTTCCTCTCCTCCTTCCTTCCTCTCCTTCCTTCCTTCCTCCTCTCTTCCTTCCTTCCTTCCTTCCTTCCTTCTTCTTCCTCTCTCCTCTTCCTCCTCTCCTTCCTTCTCCTCTCCTTCCTTCTCCTCTCCTTCCTTCCCCTCCTTCCTTCCTTCCTTCCTTCCTTCCTTCCTTCCTTCCTCGTGGGCAAAGCAGTAAGACAGCAAGGGGGATTCTGGCACAGCTGATTCCTTCCTCCTTCCTCCTCCTTCTTCCTTTCCTCTCCTTCCTTCCTTCCTCCTCTCCTTCCTCTCCTTCCTTCCTCTTCCTTCCTCTCCTTCCTTCCTCCTCTCCTTCCTTCCTCTCCTTCCTTCCTTCCTCTCCTTCCTTCCTCCTCTCCTTCCTTCCTCCTCTCCTTCCGTCTTCCTTCCTCTCCTTCCTTCCTCCTCTCCTTCCTTCCTCCTCTCCTTCCTTCTTCCTTCCTCTCCTTCCTCCTCTCCTTCTTTCCTTCCTCCTCTCCTTCCTTCCTCTCCTTCCTTCCTCCTCTCCTTCCTTCCTTCCTTCTTCCTTCCTCTCCTTCCTTCCTTCCTCCTCTCCTTCCTTCCTCTCCTTCCTTCCTTCCTCCTCTCCTTCTTTCCTTCTTCCTCTCCTTCCTTCCTTCCTTCTTCCTTCCTCTCCTTCCTTCCTCCTCTCCTTCCTTCCTCCTCTCCTTCCTTCCTCCTCTCCTTCCTTCTTCCTCTCCTTCTTTCCTTCCTCCTCTCCTTCCTTCCTTCCTTCCTCTCCTTCCTTCCTCGTGGGCAAAGCAGTAAGACAGCAAGGGGGATTCTGGCACAGCTGATAGTCAAAATAGCTGATCTTCCTTCCTTCCTCCTCTCCTTCTTTCCTTCCTCCTCTCCTTCTTTCCTTCCTCCTCTCCTTCCTTCCTTCTTCCTTCCTCTCCTTCCTTCCTCCTCTCCTTCCTTCCTTCCTTCTTCCTTCCTCTCCTTCCTTCCTTCCTCCTCTCCTTCCTTCCTTCCTCTCCTTCCTTCCTCCTCTCCTTCCTTCCTCCTCTCCCTCCTTCTTCCTTCCTCTCCTTCCTTCCTCCTCTCCTTCCTTCCTCCTCTCCTTCCTTCTTCCTTCCTCTCCTTCCTCCTCTCCTTCTTTCCTTCCTCCTCTCCTTCCTTCCTCCTCTCCTTCCTTCCTTCCTTCTTCCTTCCTCTCCTTCCTTCCTCTCCTTCCTTCCTTCCTCCTCTCCTTCTTTCCTTCCTCCTCTCCTTCCTTCCTCCTCTCCTTCCTTCTTCCTCTCCTTCTTTCCTTCCTCCTCTCCTTCCTTCCTTCCTTCCTCTCCTTCCTTCCTCGTGGGCAAAGCAGTAAGACAGCAAGGGGGATTCTGGCACAGCTGATAGTCAAAATAGCTGATCTTCCTTCCTTCCTCCTCTCCTTCTTTCCTTCCTCCTCTCCTTCTTTCCTTCCTCCTCTCCTTCCTTCCTTCTTCCTTCCTCTCCTTCCTTCCTCCTCTCCTTCCTTCCTTCCTTCTTCCTTCCTCTCCTTCCTTCCTTCCTCCTCTCCTTCCTTCCTTCCTCTCCTTCCTTCCTCCTCTCCTTCCTTCCTCCTCTCCCTCCTTCTTCCTTCCTCTCCTTCCTTCCTCCTCTCCTTCCTTCCTCCTCTCCTTCCTTCTTCCTTCCTCTCCTTCCTCCTCTCCTTCTTTCCTTCCTCCTCTCCTTCCTTCCTCCTCTCCTTCCTTCCTTCCTTCTTCCTTCCTCTCCTTCCTTCCTCTCCTTCCTTCCTTCCTCCTCTCCTTCTTTCCTTCCTCCTCTCCTTCCTTCCTCCTCTCCTTCCTTCTTCCTCTCCTTCTTTCCTTCCTCCTCTCCTTCCTTCCTTCCTTCCTCTCCTTCCTTCCTCGTGGGCAAAGCAGTAAGACAGCAAGGGGGATTCTGGCACAGCTGATAGTCAAAATAGCTGATCTTCCTTCCTTCCTTCCTCCTCTCCTTCCTCCTCCTCTCCTTCTTTCCTTCCTCCTCTCCTTCTTTCCTTCCTCCTCTCCTTCTTTTCTTCCTCCTCTCCTTTCCTTCCTCCTCTCCTTCCTCCTCCTCTCCTTTTTTTCCTACTCTCCTTCCTTCCTTCCTCCGGGGCGAAGCAGTAAGACAGCGAAGGCGATCCTGGCACAGCTGATCATCAGAACAGTTGATCGTCGGGGGAAAACCTTAAGGAAGTGGTGGCTAATGTGCACGGGTCACCCCCACGCCCCCTACGCAAGTGCGCACAAGCCCCCCCATGCACCACGCATCTCTGCACATGCGTGCATAAGCCCCATGTGCCATGCCTCTCTGCACACGTGTGAGCGACCCCACTGTGCACGCCAGGCATCTCTGCACATGCACATGCCTCTCCCGCCCCTCCACATGCATGCCAAATACCCGACAATCAGCTGTTCAGGTGCGCAGCGCGCGCACATGCCCAACAGACCTGCTCTGGGCGAGGGGTTGCATGCCGGCAGTAATGTGGCTCTGCGTGCCACTTCGCGCGCGTGTGTTATAGGTTCGCCATCACGGCCTTAAAGAAGTGACTGGGTGGAGGAGAACGCAGTCAGCGATGTTGGACATGTGCGCGATGCTGCACATGCGCGATAAGGACTGACTGGGTGGGGAGGGGAGAGGCGGGCAGAGAGGGGCGAGGCCAGCGCAGAATCCTAACAACCAGTTCGATCGAACCGGTGTGAACTGTTAGAATCCCAGCCCTGCTTGTAAGTCGAAGGGTTCCGGTAGAAGTCGAACATGGTTCAGCCGCCAGCCTGGACTCACCTGGCCAGGAGGATGCCCTGGTATTCTTCCAGCTGGCGCATGAAGCTGGGGTTGGGCTTGGTGACACTGCGGCGCTCCTTCACGTAGTCGTAGGCCCGGTCGAGGTTCCAGCCGTACTCCTTCATGGCGTAGGCGATGACGGTGGAGGCCGACCGGCTGACCCCCATCTTGCAGTGGACCAGGCACTTGGAGCCGTTCTTCCTAGGAGGGCAAGGGTGGACAGTGGCAGGAGAGGGGAAAGAGACAGGGATCTTCATCCCCAGAAGGCATCCCTCCCGCTTTCCTTGCAGGACATCAGGTTCACAAGCAGAAACATGATGTCCCTCCATCCACCTCCTTGCCCAAACCTCTGCCCATTTCTCTACCGCCCATTCATTCGTCCAGCCACCTGCTGGACTGTCTGTCCCTCTACCTACCTATTGATCCATCCATCTCTCTCTCTCTCTCTGTCATCTGTCTACCGTATTTTTTTTTTTTATGTATCAGCTATCTATAATTTGTCTACCATTATCTGTCATCTGTTTGTCTGTCTATCTACAATATCGATCTGCAATTTCTCATCTCTCTCTCTCATCTGTTTGTCTCTCTATCTATATCTACATTATGTATCTACAATCTCTCTTATCTACCTGTCTGACTGTGTCTGCCTGCCTGTCCTATCATCCATTCATCATCTATCTATCTCATCCACCCATCATCCATCCACCATCTGTCTGTCTGTCTCTGTCTATCTTATCTATCTTATCTATCTATCTTATCTGTCTGTCTGTCTGTCTGTCTATCTATCTATCTATCTATCTATCTATCTATCTATCTATCTATCTATCTATCTATCTATCTATCTATCTATCTATCTCATCCACCCATCATCCACCCACCATCTATCTGCCTGCCTGCCTGCCTATCTATCTATATCATCCATCCCTGATCCATCTACCATCTATCTACCTGTCTGTCTTTCTGTCTTGTCTATCTATATCATCCATCCATCATCCATCCTCTACCTACCTATCTACATCATCCATCCATCATCTATCTATCTATCTATTCATCCATCCATCCATCCATCCATCCATCCATCCTCTCTCTCTCTATTCTATCTATCTATATCATCCATTCATCATCCATCAATGGATCTATCGATCTGTCTACCTACCTACCTACCTACCCACTCACCCACCTACCTCATCTATCTATCTATCTATCTATCTATCTATCTATCTATCTATCTATCTATCTATCTATCTATCTATCTATCTATCCATCATCTATCTATCCATCATCTATCTATCTATCTATCTATCTATCTATCTATCTATCTATCTATCTATCTATCTATCTATCTATCTATCTATCTATCTATCTATCTATCTATCTATCTATCTATCTATCTATCCATCCATCCATTGTATCTCTTATTTATCTGCCTATCTCTATCCATCTATTTTGCCATTTTGACCACATTCTAGGGACACCCCTTCTAGGCAGAAAAGCAGGACTCAAATCTACGGACTTATTGCACCTACAGCCTCCAGTGGCAGGGCTGCGTTTCCCAAAAGTGAGGCAGCAGCACCCCCAGCCATGTGGCACTAAGTCAGAGGGCTTCTCTTAACCCCCTTTAAGCTGACAAGGTTCTCAGGAGAACTTCATTTCCCTAACCAGACTGGAGTTTCCTCCTTCTGCTCCGAATCGCACTTCATGCTGATTTAATCTAGCCAATTTGCTGTGGTTTAAGTCCACCAGGCTCTTTTAATAGGGTTGGGCGACTACAGGCAACTTGGCGACCTGTGGACTTCAACTCCCAGAATTCCTCAGCCAGCCGGCACGGCTCAGGCATTCTGGGAGTTGCTCCGCCCCGGCTCTTGAATTAAACTACGCTGCCAAATAAATTAAAGCAACCGCAAGAGGCCAAACGAATCTCACACACAACGGAAAGCAAGCCAAAGGGACTCACTTTGCTTTGGAGATGAATTTGTAGGTGTCGTTCCAGTAAGCCAGCAAATCCGTCGCCTCTTCGTCGTAAACTCGGATATTGTGGTATTCGAAAACGCCCGGGAAGAAATTATCGATCTCTCGAGTGACGTTCAGAATATACCGCACCCTGCGCGGAAAAGGGAGAGAACAGAATAGAAATTAGAATAGGAATAGAAATTAGAAGAGAATAAAAATTAGAATAGAATAGAAATTAAAATAGAATAGAAATTAAAATAGAATAGAAATCAAAATAGAATAGAAATTAGAACAGAATAGAAATTAGAATAGGAATAGAAATTAGAATAGGAATAGAAATTAGAATAGAAATAGAAATTAGAAGAGAATAAAAATTAGAATAGGAATAGAAATTAGAATAGAAATAGAAATTAGAACAGAATAGAAATTAGAATAGGAATAGAAATTAGAATAGAATAGAATAAAAATTAGAATAGAATAGAAATTAGAATAGAATAGAAATTAGAATAGAACAGAAATTAAAATAGAATAGAAATTAGAATAGGAATAGAAATTAGGATAGAATAGAAATTAGGACAGAATAGAAATTAGAATAGGAATAGAAATTAGAATAGAATAGAATAAAAATTAGAATAGAATAGAAATTAGAATAGAATAAAAATTAGAATAGAACAGAAATTAAAATAGAATAGGAATTAGAATAGGAATAGAAATTAGAATAGAATAGAATAAAAATTAGAATAGAATAGAAATTAGAATAGAATAGAAATTAGAATAGAACAGAAATTAAAATAGAATAGAAATTAGAATAGGAATAGAAATTAGGATAGAATAGAATAAAAATTAGAATAGAATAGAAATTAGAATAGAATAGAAATTAGAATAGAACAGAAATTAAAATAGAATAGAAATTAGAATAGGAATAGAAATTAGGATAGAATAGAAATTAGGATAGAATAGAAATTAGAATAGGAATAGAAATTAGAATAGAATAGAATAAAAATTAGAATAGAATAGAAATTAGAATAGAATAAAAAATTAGAATAGAACAGAAATTAAAATAGAATAGAAATTAGAATAGGAATAGAAATTAGGATAGAATAGAAATTAGGATAGAATAGAAATTAGAATAGGAATAGAAATTAGAATAGAATAAAAATTAGAATAGAATAGAAATTAGAATAGAATAAAAATTAGAATAGAACAGAAATTAAAATAGAATAGAAATTAGAATAGGAATAGAAATTAGGATAGAATAGAAATTAGGATAGAATAGAAATTAGAATAGAATAGTAATTAGAATAGGATAGGATAGCATAGAATAAGTTGGAAAGGACCTTGGAGGTCTTCTAGTCCAATCCGCTGCTCAGGCAGGAAAACCCCTGACAAACATATCCAACATACCTTCCCCCTGTTTCCCCTACAACAACCACCCTGTGGAGTGGGGTGGACTGAGAGAGGGAATGAATGGCTCAAAGTCACCTATCTGGCTTTCAGGGCTTAGATAGGACTAGAACTCACAGTCTCCTGCTTTCTAGCCGGGTGCCTTCCTTAATCACTAGACCAAACTAATCACTCTCAACTTACAATTGCAATTTAGAGCAGAATTTCCATCACTAACCAAGGTCGTTATTGAGTGAGTCAGGCTCAAATTTATGGCATTTTTTTTGCCATGGTAAAAGCAAATCACCAGGAGACGGGGAATTCTAGTCCCGCCTTAGGTATGAAAGCCAGCTGGGTGACTGGACTAATCACCAGGAGACTGGGAATTCTAGTCCCGCCTTAGGCATGAAAGCTGGCTAGATGACTTTGGACCAATCACCAGGAGACAGGGAGTTCTAGTCCTGCCTTAGGCATGAAAGCCAGCTGGGTGACTGGACCAATCACCAGGAGACTGGGAATTCTAGTCCCGCCTTAGGCATGAAAGCTGGCTAGATGACTTTGGACCAATCACCAGGAGATTGGGAGTTCTAGTCCTGCTTTAGGCATGAAAGTCGGCTGGGTGATTCTGGGCCAATCTCCAAGAGACTGGGAATTCTAGTCCTCCCTTAGCCATGAAAGCCAATTAGGTGACTTTGGGCCAGTCCCTCTCTCTCAGCCCAACGCACCTCACAGGGTTGTTGTTGCGGAGAAAAGAGGACAAACCGATTAGTTAATTTTGTGGCCAATTTTATGGCCAATTCAGCGAACTGGCAAATCTCTCTGCATGCACTGAGCTGCCAGAAGGCCAGAGCAGTTAAGACAAAAGGGGCAACTCAGGAGTAAGGCTTGGAGATGATTGGCCCCTCCCATAAGACATAAAGGAGGAGCAAAGGGACAGGAGCCTTGGCAGGAAGCAACTTTGTTCGTACTGGTCTGTTTGGAACCCGAAGCTCAGTGTTGAATTTCTGCTCCATTTGGCCTCATATAACTAATTGGAAATTTAGTCATTGGCAGCATTTCAAGGGAGATAAAAGCGGGTGCTTATCAGTCTTATCTCAAAGGACTTTGGCAGACTTCCGTGGGACTATTTACAAACCGTTTGAGACTCTTTACGGGCTGGGAATGCCTATAATTCACAGCCGTTGAAATAAAGCAAAAAGGGTTTGGGGACTAACCTGTGTTTGTCAGTGTCTCCATAAGCCTTGGTTGGAACACAAACCGCCCCCACCCTCCTGCATCCTTGGGTGCAGTGATTACCCTTCTACTCCAGGGAGGGCTGAGGCCGAAGTGCCTCGAAAGGAGACACGTGTGTGAAAATATCTGCGCCGTTTCCCTCTGCGGATAATTGCCAACTGTTGCCGGAAGTCCATCCCCCCTTTTGCTTAACCTAGTTTTTCAGCCTGTGAAATTTTCCTGCAGGGACTTTGGCAACAGTCAAGGATAAGATAAGCCGCGGTCTGTCTCTGCGCAAATATAATATAAATATAGAAGAAGAGCTTTAGGAGTTTGATAGTGGCTACTCGGTGTTCGCAATATGTGTGTGGGGGTTTTTGGGGAGGGGGCAGAGAGAAGGGAAGGCCTATCGGCATGTAAGAGACCATAAGTTGTGTGTTTTGTGAGGAGGATTTTCCGCGGCCAACTCACCCTCTGGTTTGCAAGTCTTCCAGATTGGAGGCGTTCCACTCCGAACCCTGCACAAAGGGGCGAGAAAGCACAACACAACAGTCACACAGACGGTCATAAAAGTAATATTTTTTCCTGCCTAAGCAGGGGGTTGGACTAGAAGACCTCCGAGGTCCCTTCCAGTTCTTATTCTATCGACGTTAATAATAGTAATAATTTAAAAAAATGCCAATATGGTGATATCAGATGCAAGAAATATTCAAAACTCCTGCCTAGAATCTTTGACATTGAAGTCCACATGTTTTAAAGGCACTGAAGTTTAGAAAGAGTGGCCTAAGCCAGGAATGTTCAACTTTGGTTACTTGGAGACTTGTGGACTTCAACTCCCAGAATTCTGAGCTAACATGGCTGGAGGAGGAATTCTGGGAGTTGAAGTCCACAAGTATTAAAGTTGTTAAGTTTGAAGACTCCTGCCTTAAAGCATGCTGGTTAGGGAATTCTGGGAATTGAAGTCCATCGGTCTTAAACCATGGCTGGCTAGGGAATTTTGGGAGTGGAAGCCCTCCCCTCTTAAAGCAGGCTGGCTGGGGGATTCTGGGAGTTTGGAAGCTCACCCCTCTTAAAGCAGGCTGGTTGAGGGATTCTGGGAGTTTGGAAGCTCACCCCTCTTAAAGCAGGCTGCCTGGGGGATTCTGGGAATTGAGGTCTGTCCCTCTTAAAGCATGCTGGCTGGTGGATTCTGGGAGTTGGAAGTCCACAGGTCTTAAAGTGGACACCCCTGGTCTAAGCTGTACAGTTCTTCCAAAACTGAAGTGCCTGTTCTACCCCAGTGTAAGCAGGATCACAACCCACAAATCAATTCTGGGGAATTTACTCAAGACTTTGAAAGCGGTGGACGGGGAAGTGAGGAGTCCATCTGTGTGTGAGACTGGAATGCTAAAGCCTGAGCGAAGAGGGCCGTTGCGCCCCAAGGCAGGAGACTCTCACCAGAAAGACGTGGTCGAAGATCTGCGTGGGGCTGTCCATCTGGCCCAGAATGACGATCATTTCGTTGTCAATGAATTCCTTAAATTCACGCAGGTTGCACGCCATCTGCATCTCCAGCTCTGTGCGGATCTGGGGTGAGTGAATGAATGAGTGAGTGAGAGAGAAAGAGACAGAGACAGACAGACAGAGAGACAGAGAGAGAAAGAGAAAACACCAACAAACCAAGTAATTTAAAAAATCAATTATTTTAAATAAAACAAGACAAAAATAATTTTAAATACAACACAGTTTTTGAGTTATGGCCACAGAGTTGGAAGGGACCTTGTAAGGTCATCTAGTCCAGCCCAAGAACTAGACCATTTCAGACATACGGCTGGTTGTCTGGTCTCTTCTTAAAAGCCTCCAGCAAGGGGAGCCCACAACTCCTGAAGGCAAATTGTTCCACTGATTAGTCGTTCTCACTATCAGGAAATTTGTCCTTTACTCCAGATTGGATCTCCCTCTGATGAGATTGATTCCTTCCTTCCTTGCTCTTTCTCATTCCCATTTTCCTTTCTACCCTTTTCCTATTTTCCTTTCTTCCTTTCTTCCCTTTTCATCTTCCTTCCTTCCTTCCTTCCTTCCTTCCTTCCTTCCTTCCTTCCTTCCTTCCTTCCTTTACTATCCATCTTTCCTTGCTCTTTCCCATTCCAATTTTCTTTTCTTCCTTCCTTTCCTTTTCATCTTCCTTCCCTTCCCTTCTTTTCTCTTTCTCATTCCCATTGTCCTTTCTTCCCTTTCCCATTTTTCCTTCCTTTCCTTTTCATCTTCCTTCCCTCCACTTTTCCATTCCCATTTCTCTTTCTTCCCTTTATTATCTTCCTTTCTTTCCTTTCCTCCCTGCCAGAATCATAGAATCCTAGGGCTGGAGGGGATTTCAGAGGTCATCTACTCCAACCCCCTACCCAAGATACACCTTTTAGACCATCATGGCCAAATGGCAGTCCAGTCTCCTGTTAAAAACCTCCAGTGTTGCAGCACCCACAACGTCTGGTGGCCAGCTGTTCCACCGGTTCATTGTCCTCACTCTTAGGAAGTGTCTCCTTAATTCCAGGTGGCTTCTCTCCTTGACGAGCTTCCATTCTTGTCCTGCCTTCAGGTGTTCTAGAGCAGAGCTCTCCAACCTTGGCAAACTTTAAGACTTGTGGACTTCCACTCCCACAATTCCTGAGCTAACAGGACTGGAGGAGGAGGAGGAATTCTGGGAGTTGAAGTCCACAAGTCTTAAAGCTATCAAGTTTGAAAACCCCTCAAATAGATAAAGAGAGGTAGAATAGATAGATAGAAAGAATAGATAGAAAGAATAGAGAAAGAGAGGTAGAACAGATAGATAGAGAGAAAGAGAGAGATAGAATAGATAGATAGAATAGAGAAAGAGAGGTAGAATAGATAGAAAGAAAGAAAGAGAAAGATAGAATAGATATAGAGGGAGAGAGATAGAATAGATAGAGAAAGAGAGGTAGAATAGATAGAGAGAAAGAGAGGTAGAATAGATAGAGAGAAAGAGAGACATAGAATAGATAGAGGGAGAGAGAGATAGAATGGATAGAGAAAGAGAGGTAGAATAGATAGAAAGAATAGAGAAAGAGGTAGAATAGATAGAGAGAAAGAGAGACAGAATAGATAGATAGAGGGAGAGAGAGATAGAATAGATAAAGAGAGGCAGAATAGATAGAAAGAATAGAGAAAGAGGTAGAATAGATAGAGAGAAAGAGAGACATAGAATAGATAGATAGATAGAGGGAGGGAGAGAGAGAATAGATAGAGAAAGAGAGGTAGAATAGATAGAGAGAAAGAGAGACATAGAATAGATAGAGGGAGGGAGAGAGAGATAGAATGGATAGAGAAAGAGAGGTAGAATAGATAGAGAGAAAGAGAGACATAGAACAAATAGAGGGAGAGAGAGATAGAATAGATAAAGAGAGGTAGAACAGATACAAAGAATAGAGAAAGAGAGGTAGAATAGATAAAGAGAAAGATAGAATAGATAGAGGGAGAGAGAGATAGAATAGATAGATAGAATAGATCAAGGTTCTTCAAACTTGGCAAGCTTTAAGACTTGTGGACTTCCACTCCCAGAATTCCTGAGCTAACAAGGATGGAGGAGGAGGGATTCTGGGAGTGGAAGTCCACAAGGCTTCAAGCTTGCCAAGGTTGCAGACCTCTGCTCTAGAGAATAGCTTAAAACCCCCCCCTCCTCCTCTTTGGGGCAAGGGGCTGGCAGGGAAGCCCTGTCGGTCCCCCAAGGCCTGCTCCCCACCCCACTCACCTCCTTGGACGTGATGTTCTCCAGATCCTTCTGCATCATAATCTCTCTGAGTTTGGTCTTGATCAGCCGCTCCGTCCGCTCGCGCTCCGTGGGGCTGAAAGGAGGTTAAGCCACAAGGGAGAAATCAGGAGGAGGAAACGGACGCGGCAAGGCGGAAGTGCCATTCAGCCGGTTCTCACCGGTTCTGCAGCACCGGAAGCGGAAACTTGGAGTAGTTGGGAGAACCGGCCAATCGCGCCTCTGACAGGCCCCGCCAACCCCCCATCTCTTCTCTGCCTCCCATCGAGTCCCAGCTGATCGGCTGGGTCTCCTTTGGTTGCCCTTCACAGGAGAACGGGGCTGGAAAGCAGGTCAGTGGGGTGGGGAGGGAAGGGGGGTTTGGCAGTATCCTTTCCCTGCCACGCCCACCAAGCCACACCATGCCCATCAAGCCACGCCCATAGCTGATCGGCTGGGTCTCTTTTGGTTGCCCCGCACAGGAGAACGGAGCTGGAAAGCAGGTTAGTGGGGTGGGGAGGGAAGGGGGATTTTGCAGTATATCCTTCCCCTGCCACGCCCACCAAGCCACGCCCACTAAGCCATGCCCACCAAGCCACACCCGTAGTTGATCGGCTGGGTCTCCTTTGGTTGCCCCGCACAGGAGAACGGAGCTGGAAAGCAGGTTAGTAGGGTGGGGAGGGAGTGGAGATTTTGCAGTATATCCTTCCCCTGCCACGCCCACCAAGCCACGCCCACCAAGCCACACCCATAGTTGATCAGCTGGGTCTCCTTTGGTTGCCCCGCACAGGAGAACGGAGCTGGAAAGCAGGTTAGTGGGGTGGGGAGGGAATGGAAATTTTGCAGTATATTCTTTCCCTGCCACGCCCAAGCCACGCCCACCAAGCCACACCCACAGAACCTGTAGTAAAAAAATTACTAAAGGGTGTGCAGAATTCCAAAGGGGTGCAGAATCCGATAGCATCCCGAAACCCTTTTCCTCCACCGCAGCCAAATTCTGCACCCCCTACGTTCAATTTTAATTTATTTTATGGATGTTTTTATTGTTGTGGTGGTCCCTTTTTTTAAAAGTGGTTTTATCATTTTAGGAATTGGAAGCTATTCCCAGAGTCCCTTGGTTGAGTGAGGAAGCCATCGACAGGCGGTCCTCGACTTACGACGGTTCATGTAGCGACCAAAATGACGACAGCACTGAAAAAAAGGATGACTTACGTTTTTCACACTTTCTATGATCAAAATTTGGCCGCTTGGCAACCGGTTCCATATTTACGACAGTCGCCGTGTCCCGGGGATCACGCGAATCCCTCCTTTTACGACCAAGCGGCGTCCACGGGAAAGCCAAATTCACTTAACAACCGGCTGACTAATGGCAGCGCTTCACTTAACCAACCTACCGCTAACTTCACAATTGCGGCGGTTCACTGAACGCCGAGGGCGAGGAAGGTTTTAAAAAAACGGGGCCCAAACTCGCTTTTGACACCCCCCCTGTCTCGCTTAGCCATGGGAATTTTGGGCCTCCATGGCGGTCGTAAAGCGAGGATGGCCTTGTAACTCGAAAGAATAAATCGATGGATCCAACGGTCAAGTTCTCCGGCCGTCGAAAGCCGATGGGATTCAAGGTCACAGGGTGGAAATTTAGGAAGGAGATGGACGGCATCCCTGGAATAACCACCGGATCAATTTTGAGGCCTCTTGGCCTTGCACCGATTAAGGGCATCTGACCGCTTGGTAGCTCTGGCCTTTTCCTTGCACCCTCTACCTTTCCTGGGGAGGTGAGCCTTCCAGGTTTCCTTATATGGCACCGACAACTGAACCGTGCATTCCGGATGCCTCTCCGGCTTTATCGCCGGAGGTAAAAATAGCCCAGAGGGGGATGAAGTCGGCTGGACGACTCCAAAGGGAGGCCGGACGGTGCCATAAATGTCTTGAGCCCAGGAGGGGCCGAGGTGAGCTCGGCCAAAGGGAATCTACTGGGGTTTTCCAAAACAGCCCCCCAAGACCAAAAAGGATCGACTCCTTAAGGGTTTGGGGTATGTGTGTGTCTTTCTGGAAGGCCCCCTATGGTTCCTTCGGTTCAAGTCTGTGTCAACGTTCCAGCAAACCTCAAGGAAGGTCGTAAAATGGGGCGACATTCCCTTAACAAATGTCCCACTTAGTGACAGAAATTTTGGGCTCCGTTGTGGCCGTAAGCCAAGGGCTACCTGTACTTTATTGGGCCAAACGTGACTAGACACACACAAGGAATTTGTCTCTGGTACGGAAGCACTCGGGAATAGGATCGAGAGGAACCCTTCCTAGTTTCTCAGGCTATAAAGGAAAACGGTGGGAAATTTGTAGTTTCAGATTTGCAAGATGGGTGTCACTCTTAAGTGTCAGCGTTCCAGAGATCCTCCACTTCAACAAATAACTCCGAGACAGATATTGTCTCCAAAGTTCTTTTTTTTAATTTTATTTTGGAGAGTAAACTGGCACATTTTTATATTAAATTTTTGGGTTTTAGGGAGGGGTTTTAATTGTTTTCAGCCAGGGCCTTTAGTTTAATTTAGTTTTAACTTTTATATATTTAATGTTTTAATTGTATGGCTGTGCCCTCTCTTCCTTCAGGAGAGGAGCGGTATATAAATAAATAAATTATTATTATTATTATTATTATTATTATTATTATTATTATTATTATTATTATTATTATTATTATTATTATTATTATTAATCCTGAATCTGAAAGTTTCGGGTTTCCTTGCAAGAAGTAAAAAATTACAGATCCACCCATCACCGACATTCAGACCTTCCGGCGCGCAGTAAAAACCCACTTTTTTCAACAGGCCGGCCTGGCCCAATAAGAATCGTGGGGTTTTAAATTTGGTATTTTAAACTTTTATCTGTTTTTATACATTTTGATAATTTTATAATTCGGTCATTAATTTAATCATTTTAAATTGTTTTTAACTGTACAATTTTTATATTTTAATCTGGCTGTACACCACCCCGAGTCCCTTTTTTGGGAGAGGGGGCGGTATAGAAATCTAATAATAAATAAATAAAAAATAAAATAAATCATGGCATCACATGCCCCAATCACCATCCGCCCCCAACTTGAGATGTCCTCTCCAACCAGGTGCAGAAACCACATGACCTTGACTTACAAAAAGAATGCTATTATGTCTAACCACGTACGCTCCAAGAAATTCCCCCCTTCCCAGTTTCCCAGGCTCAAGAAGGTGGCAGTGTGGAAGCTTCTGGTGCTAATATGGCTTCCAAAGCTGACAGTCTGTGCTGCTGCAATGACCAGATTCACTTAACCACGGCGGGATTCACTTAACAATTGAAGTGATTCGCTCAGCGACTGTGACAAGAAAGGTCATAAAATGAAAACCTCCTCCTCCTTTCTTTGCTGGACAGTATAAGTTGAGGGTGTCTCGCTTAGCAGCGGGAATTTTGGCCTCTCTTGTGGTCGTAAGTCAAGGACTACCTGTAAAAACATGGCTCCCCCCCCCTCCACATTGTTCCTTTGCTGGACAGTATGAGTCAAGGGTGTCTCGCTTAGCAATGGGAATTTTGGCCTCCACTGAGGTTATAAGTCAAGGACTACCTGTAATAATGTTTTATTTTTTTCTTCCCTTTGCTGGACAGTATGGGTTGAGGGTGTCTCGCTTAAAAACGGGAATTTTGAACTCCATTGAGGTCATAAGTCAAGGACTACCTGTAATAATGTTTTATTTTTTTTTCTCTTTCCTTTGCTGGACAGTATGGCTCAACGATGTCCTTGCGGGAACCTACCGAGTTTCCCCGAAAATGCGACCTACCCTGGAAGTAAGTCCTAGCTGGATTTTTACACGCATGCCCAATATAAGCCCTACCCCCAAAATAAACCCTAATTCAGACTCCGCCTACTCCAGAGTGCACGGTTAAAAATTAAATTAGGGTGGGGATGAAGAGGTAGAGCTGGCCTACTACTTACCTTTGGACAGGTGTAGCCAGGCCTTGCACACCCCGATACCTGCCTGGTCGGCCCATTTCTTCTGCAGCAGCAAAGTTGGCAAGGCTTTCCTGAAGGCCTCTGGATCTGGTAACGAAGCTCTGGATCGATCCAGAGTTCTCTTATCGGCTGCAGAGGCCTCCAGGGAAGACTTGCCGGCCGCAGATGTTCCTGAAGGCCTCTGACAGCGAAAAGGAGACCAGGGGGCGATGCGCGCAAATGAGGTTAGTCAGTGGATGACGTCCCCCGAAAATAAGACCTGGTGCCTTTTTTTTTGGGTGGCCCAAAAAAAAAAAAATTAAGCCAGGGTCTTATTTTCGGGGCAACACGCTAGCAGTGTGCCCCAATCTACTTACACATCTGTAAAGAGGGCTGGGGAATCCGGGCGATGGGACTGGACATCCTGCATGGCGTTCCACTCGTTGACCGAGGACTGGTCGGAATTGATGTGGCTCTCATAGTAGCTGACCCAGGTGAGGAAAAGGCTGCCGGGGTAGTAGTTGTGGATCCGGGCCACTTCGCAGGCTTTGTGAAGGCTCTGCAGGGCAGACCTGTTTGGGGGGAGGGGAGTGGGGGGGAGGGGAGGAAGAGAGACAAGGTGACCCTGATTGAATCAAGGAAAATACTTGTAGCTCAGGGTTAAACAGTGGGGGCCTTGGTGGTCTCTAAGCTGGGTTTTTTTCTTGCAGATGTTTCATGACTCAGGTAATATCATCAGTGCTGGAAGGAAGGAGAAGGAGAAGGAAGGAAGGAAGGAAGGAAGGAAGGAAGGACGGCAGGAAGGCAGGAAGGAAGGACGGAAGGAAGGAAGGAACAGGAAGGTACAGGAAGGAAGGAAGGAGGAAGGAAAGAAAGAAAAGGAAGTAAAGAGAAGAAGGAAGGAAGGAAGGAAGGAAGGAAGGAGAAGAAGGAAGGAAGGAAGAAGAAGGAAGGAAGGAAAGGAAGGAAGGAAGGAAGGAAGGAAGAAAAGGAAAGAAGAAGGAAAAGGAAGGAAGAAGAAAAAAGGAAGGAAAAAGAAAGAGAAAGAAGGAAGGAAAAGGAAGGAAGGAGGAAGGAATGAAGGAAGGAAGAAGGAAGGAGGTGAAGGAAGAAAAGGAAGGAACAGGAAGAAGGAAAGGAAGAGGAAGGAAAGGAAAGAAGAAGGAAAGGAAGGAAGGAAGAAGGAAGAAAAGAAGGAAGAGGAAAGAAAAGGAAAGAAGGAAAGGAAAGGAAAGGAAGGAAAGGAAGGAAGGAAGGAAGGAAAGGAAGGAAGGAAGGAAGGAAGGAAGGAAGGAAGGAAGGAAGGAAGGAAGGAAAGAAAAGGAAAGAAAGAAGGAAAGAAAGGAAGGAAGGAAAGGAAGGAAAGGAAAGGAAGGAAGGTAGGAAGAAGACTGTGGGGTTCCTTGGTGCTGCCTGAACCTGTTTGCTTTCTTGCAGACATTTCATGACCCAACTAGGTAACCTCATCAGTGCCAGCCACCCTGGTTTTCCCTCGAACAGCCTCAATTATGCTGCGAAGGCAGAGGGCGATTTGGAAGGGGGCGGGGTGGGGAGGAAAGCATGGAAAACACCCCATAAACACAACAGCCACGCTAAGCTCCTTGGCACGGACTGGGCTCCTGGTCGCGTCCAGATGTCAACCTAACCGGTGCCAAGGAAAGGAAAGGAAAGCTGCCTGCACCGTCTTCTCTTTATTTCCACGAAGGTCATGCAGCTCAACCGGCGGCTTTCTTGGAAGACAAAAATAGCAGGCGACCTCAACCCAGGTAAAGCTGTTGTGGCCTGCCAGCGGCCAGCAGAGCTGGCGGCCAACTCGGGACAGTGAGGAGGTTGGGGAGGAGCATGGGCCAGCCCTGGAGTCTGGGGGAGACTCTGACGAGGGCTCTGTGTTGGAGGCAGAGATGGGGCCAGGGCCTTCCAACAGTTATCAACTGCTTTCGGAGTCAGAGGTCAGCGGGGAAGAAGAACAGCTGGAGCCTGTTGCCAGTGGGCGCATGCACAGAGCTGCCAGAAGAAGGGAATAGCTGAGGAACAAGAGGCAGAGATGGGGCCAGGGCCATCTGACAGTTATTAGCTGCCTTCTGAGTCGGAGATCAGTGGGGAAAAAGAACAGCTGGAGCCTGTTCCCAGTGTTCACATGCACAGAGCTGCCGGAAGAAGGGAACAGCTAAGGAACAAGGGTCAACTTGGGAGTAAAGCCACAGGTGGACAGTGAATGGCTCCTCCCATAGGGAATAAAGAGGAGCAAAAGGAGAGTGGTGCTTGTAGGAGACAATTAGTTCATTTAATTAATGTGAAGATCTGTTCAGTGACTTCTTACCAAGTATTGTCTGCTACAGCGTGGCGTTTGGAAGATACCGGCCTGGCAACTCTCCAAGCCTGATAAAGGTCTTGTAGTTGTGAAAGCCTTGCCAGCTGCAGAAGTTCTTGAAGGCCTCTGACAGCGAAAAGGAGGCCGGGGGGCAACGCACACAAGTGAGGTTAGTCAGTGGATGACATCCCCCGAAAATAAGACCTGGTGCTTTTTTTGATGGCAAATATATATATATATATATATAAGACGGGGTCTTATTTTCAAGGAAACACAGTAGAGGGAGAAGTGGGTTTTTCCCAAGTCAAAAGCAAAAAATATTCAATAAATTAAAAATGATTCTCGCTCAACAGCATCCAGATCACTTCAAAAGGACCTGAGCAGCAATAAAACTCTGTCAGTCCAGGGATCGGCCATCCACAAGACTCAAAACTGAAATGGAACCTCCATGTTCAAGAGCAGTATAGCTGTGGGTATCCACTCCACCGAGAAAGCACCGTTGCCGGTTGGAAAACTCTCCAGGGTCACCTGGTTGCAGATCCTTCCAAAACCTGAGGGATTTGTATTTTATTGCCTCAGATTAACAGATTGTTGGCAAGGGACCTTGTGGGTCATCTAGTCCAACCCGCACCGCCCAAGCAGGAGACCCCTACACCCTTTCTGACAAATGGCAGTCCAATCTTTGTTTAGCAGGACTTAGCAAACGCGGAGAGGCAGAAAATGGACTCACCACATGGCTTGCACGGACACCGGTTTGAAGATGTGAATCCGATTATCGGTGGAAACGCTGAAGCCCCTGCCAGACAAGATAAAGAGGGGTTGAAACCTCTGAACTCTTAAAATCTTTAAAACAACTCTTTAAAAAAAAGGATAAACTTTCCCAACCACCTTAACTTTTAAGCTCAATTGTTTGAACCTCCCAAGGGGAAATTCTTCGGCAGTTCACACGATTTAGCTTAAAGTTAAGGAGGTTGGGAAAGGGTATGTTTTCCCCCCCCCCCTACTGTGCTGGATTGGAGTCTGGATTCCCAGGAGGGAGGGGCGGCATTCCAGAGGAGCAGTTTAGAGAGTTTGTGTATGAGAAAGCGGGTGAAGACAGCATCTCCTTAACAGTTCCCCTAGAATCTACATTTTTATGGTGCAAATAATCCTTTTAGTTTGGCAAAGATTTCGGCCCAGAGGCGGGGAACACAAAAGGAAAATGTTTAGAAGAATCTCAACTTGTCTTTCTTGGACTGGCATTCTCACAATTTGGCAATAAGGAGGAAAACAGGACACTGTCAATCAATACATTAATTTTTTTTTTTTAAAAAAAGAAAGGAACTCATTCGATTTCTTGGGCTGGAGCAGTGGTCACCAACCAATGGGCCAGGGACCACTGGTGGTCCGTGAGAAAATGTTGGTGGTCCACAGAGAAATGTCCCCCCCAAAGCAATTAATCCAGGCTGTGCAGGAACACAAGGCTGTGCCACCCACATGGCCTGCAGGAACCCAAAGCTTGCGTCGCTTGCATTGTAAACATCATGGGGTAGTGAGGGGAAGGGGCAAAGGGGGGAAATTTGCCCCACTTGACCCCCACACCTGGCCTGGGCACCGGGCTGCTTCTTTCTGCTACTGCTTTTGGCTGAACGCAAGGAAAGCAGCCAAAGTCTTTCTTTCTCTCCCCCAAACTCCGCCAGAGATGAGTCTTTGGGGCCCTGCAAGGCCTCCTGCGCCAAGAGGCTGCGCCCGCAAAGACCCATTTCTGGCGGAGTTTGGGGGAGAGAAAGAAAGACTTCTGCGGCTTCTGCTGCTTTCCTTGCATGAAGCCAAAAGTCTCTCTTTCCCCCTGAGAACGGAGCTGGAGACTATATCCTGCGATCCCAAGTAAAGAACGATCGATCAGTAGGAAAACGGGGTGGGGGGATTTTCCTGCAGACTTTTTGGGGGGATTTTCCCAGGGTCTCTGGTCTGTGGGATTTAAAAATGATGAGTTTGGGGGGTCCCTGAGGTCCAAAAGGTTGGCGACCCCTGGACTAGATGACCCAACCCTTACATTCCCTTCCTGCAAATGCCCCAATAAATTGGAGATGTGGGATTTACAGACACACAAACAGAAACTTCCTCCTCTCAATCCGGCATTTCTTTGGACACTGAGGAGTAAGAGGGGGAATTAAAGGGTTTGCACCAACAACGGGAAAAGCAAGAGCTGTTTCTCAAACTAGGCAACTCTACGATGGGTGGACTTCAACCCCCAGAATTCCCCAGTCAGCCACAGGGAATGATGTTGCATAAAATTATTGGAAAATGTGTTGAATTGCGCATGGTGGATAGAAAAAAAATGCTGTACGACATCCGAAGGAAACGTTGCTGCTTAATTTCAGTGCGGGTTTTGGAGTAAAGCAGGGCTGGGTGGGGGATTCTAAATCAGGCGGTGGGGATTGGGGAAGCCCTCCCCTCTTAAAGCAGGACAGTGGCTGGCTGGGGGATTCTGGGAGTGGAAGCCCTTTTCTCCTCTTTTGGGAAAGCAGGCTGGCTGGGGGATATCTGGGAGGGGTTCTGGAGTGAAGCCCACCCCTCTTAAAGCATCCTGGCTGGGGGATTCTGGGAGTGGAAGCCCTCTCCTCTTAAAGCAGGCTGGCTGGGGGATAGTCTGGGAGGGAGTGGAAGCCCACCCCTCTTAAAGCAGGCTGGCTGGGGGATTCTGGGAGTGGAAGCCCACCTTTCCTTAAGTGGCTGAAATTGAGAAAGACAGCTCTAGACTAACCCAGTGCTGCCGGGGGGAGAAAACCTGGGGTGCCAGGTGGATGGGAAGATATTCTCCTAAGCTCAAGTGAGACCCAATAACTTACCCATCGCCGTCCAAATGGATGAGAGCATCGCTCCAGAGGGGTAGGACCAGCCCCATTGTGCAAACGGTGCTGTAGGACCAATAAAAAGAAACATCAAAGCTTTTAGCAAGACTTGAACCCAGGACTAAAGTCACCCACGCAAGATCCTGCCTTGTCTCCAAGGGGTGTGAGACACAATTGTGTTTCAAGAGCTCAGGACTCAGTCCCATGTGACAAACACTACAGATAATCCTCAACTCACAACTATTTCATTTAGTGACTGTTCCCAGTTACAACGGCACTGAAAAAAGGGACCTAGGACCAGTCCTCGCACTTATGACCAACACAATATCCTGCCGTCATGTGATTAAAATTTAGGCAGTTGACAACTGGTGTGTATTTACAATAGTTGTAACATCCCAAGGTCATGTGGTCACCATTTGCGATTTCCCCAGCCGGCTTCGGTCAATAGGTTTTGCTTAACAACTGCAGGATTCACTTAACAACCTCAGGGATTCGCTTAAGGACCATTGGCAAAAAAAGATTGTAAAATGGGGCGTAACCTCATTTATATTTTTTGTTATCATGCATTATTAAATTTATTTCCTAGGTTCACAGCTGCTCTGCTTAGCTACAATTTTTAACTTCCTGGGTAAAAAAAATAATAATTTGATGGGTCTTGATATTTTTTTTTTCCATTATGAATTGGCCTGAAATTGGGAGGTTCAAAAATATCATAAAAAAATAAATAAATCAGCAGTTAAGTGAATAAAAGTAGCTGGCTTTATTCACTAATTATGTTACCGCTGACTTTTTATCAGTTTTTATTTTTTTTATTCACTTTCTTTGTTATCACTGATTTTTTTCAGCTATTATTTATTATTTATTCACTTTATTTATGTCACCACTGATTTTTTTCCCCCAGCTTTTATTTATTTATTTTAATTCACTACATTGGTTACCGCTGGTTTTGTTTCAGCTGATTTACCTTTTTATTCACTTTATTGGTTACCGTTGATTTTTTTCCAGGTTTATATTTTGCTTTTCACCTTATTTGTTACTGCTGACTTTTTTTTTCCCCAGCTGATTTATTTTTTAAATCACTTTATTGGTTCCCGCTGATATTTTTTTACCTTTTAGGTTTTTTTTTTTTTTAAATTCACTTTATTTAGGTGACCGCTGATTTTTTTTCCAACTTTTATTCACTATATTTCTTACCGCTGTTTTTGTTTCAGCTTATAATTATTATTTTTCAATTCACGTTATTTGCTGAGGATGATTTTGATTCAGCTGGTTTTTTTCCTATTCACTTAATGTTACCGCTGATATATATATATGTATTTTTTCCCCCAGCTTGATCCGAAGTGGGAGGAAAAGACTTTATTTCTGAACTTGTTCCCTTGACCTTGATTTTGGTCCAGCTTGGGCAGGGAAGGGGTGGCAGTTTGGCCACCCCACCTCATCCCCCCCTGGCTGTGTCTAGCCGTCTGCTGCTTTCCTGGCTGTTGGCATGCATCCCTCCTGACCCTGCTTCGAATGTCCAAGCTCGATTTAGCCTTGTTGCTGGGGTCTCTGGAGGAAAGGGGGAGCGGAGAGCAGCAGAATGTCCCTAAAAATATCCCCAGCTTAGGTAGCCAGGAAGGCTGGTTTTTCCTTCTCTGACGCCTCCTTTTTTCCTCTCGTGCTGCTCCATTGGCACATCGGGGCTTTAATTTATTTATTTAATTTATTTATTTAAATTTATAGTGCCGCCTAATTCGCCCATGGCGACTCGAGGCGGCTTATACAATGTAAAACCATGTTTAAAAAAATAAAAAAAAAACCCCCAATAAAAACTAGGAGAAAGAATCAAAATAAAATTAGTAAAGTACAAAACTGAAAACTCAGTTATTTTATCAAGCCGGTCTGGCCTAGGGTTTTATAGGGTTTTAAATTTGGTTTTAATTGGCTTTAGTCCTTATTTTGTAAACCCTTGTCTTGTTTTTATTATTCAGACACGATATTTAATCTTTTTAATTGTTTTTAATTATTGTATTGTTATTGTATTTTTTTTTATGGCTGTACACCGCCCCGAGTCCTGCAGGGAGAGAAGGGCGGTATATAAATCTTGCAAATAAATAGATAGATAGATAGATAGATAGATAGATAGATAGATAGATAGATAGATAGAACAAAAGCTAGAAAAAAATAAATAAATAAATCACCCCCTCCTCCCGCAAGTCCCACCCTTTGTCTTGGGTTTTATCCAGGGGTGGGCTTCAAAAAATTTCAGCAACCGGTTCTCTGCCCGGTTGCTGGGTGGGTGTGGCCATGGTGGGTGTGGCTTAGTCAGCCTCCTGCACCACAGCGGGGAGGGGGGGGTGTTTCGCCCTCCCCGGAGTCTGGAGGCTTTTTTCGAGCCTCCGGGAGGGCGACAACGACTTCCTCAGGCTCCGGAGGCCCCTTTTTCGTCCTTCCAGAGTCTCTGTGCGGGCCCTGTATTTATTTCCCTGGGATCCAAAACAGGCTGCGTGGGGACTCCTGGGAAGGGAGGGGTGGGATGGGCAGGGCAGGGCAGGGCAGGGCCAACCAAGGGTGGGATTTGCCGGTTCACTGAACCGGCCATAAAATTCGCTCCCGGTTTGCAACCGGATCACCTGAACCGGGACGAACCGGTAGCAGCAAACCTCTCCCCCCCCCCCTTACATTGGCTTTGTTGTCTTTGTAGACCCGCAATCTTGCTTGAAAATGTTACTGGTTGTTCTCAACTTAGCATCCGTTGAAGCGGCCAGGGGAAGTTACAAAATGGCGCCGGGGAAAGGGACTTGCGCCCCGGTCCTCGCACTTATGACTTGGTCCTCGGACTTATGACAGTCGCGCAAGCATTTTCCCCTCCTACATCTGTTGAAGCGATTGTGTGAAGTTACAATGGCCCTGGGGAAAGGGACTTGCGCCCCGGTCCTCACACTTACGACCGGTCCTCACACTTATGACAGTCCCACAAGCATTTAACCCTAAATCTGTTGAAGCGATTGTGCGATTGGCCCTGAGGAAAGGGACTTATGACCTGGTCCTCCCACTTACGATCGGTCTTTGGACTTATGACTGCTCCTCGCACTTATGACCACTGCATGACATCCCCTACATCTGTTGAAGAGACCGTGTGAAGTTACAATGGCCCTGGGGAAAGGGACTTGCGGCCTGGTCCTCGCACTTACGAACTTCGCACAGCATTTCCCCACACAGTCACATGATCGAATCGGGCAACTCGCATGTATGGTTGATCTCCCGCGGCGGATGTCCGAAGAGCCAAACCAATGGGAGAAGTCAAATTAGATTCACGACAAAGTGGGTCATTTAATCGCGGCGATGCGCTTAACGACCGTGGCGAAAAAGAGTCATAAAATTGGGTGCGATTCTGCTTAACAACTAACCTTGGCTTAGCAACCTGAAAGCAATGTTTTTTTTTTCCCAATCGTGGCCACTTTAAGACCGGTGGACTTCAACTCCCAGAATTCCCCAGCCAGCATGCGGCCCAGTTGCGGCCCTTTCTGGATCTGGGCGCACTTCGCACAGTCACTTCCGCCCTCGTCATCTCCCGCCTGGATTATTGCAATGCTCTCTACATGGGGCTCCCCTTGAAGAGTCTCCGGAGGCTGCAGCTGGTCCAGAATGCAGCCGCGCGGGTGATCGTGGGTGCTCCTCGGAGCTCCCACGTTACACCGCTTCTCCGCAGGCTGCACTGGCTTCCTGTGGCCTTCCGGATTCGATTCAAGGTGGTACTGACAGTATTTAAAGTGCTCCATGGCTCGGGACCTGGGTACTTACGGGACCGCCTGCTGCCATCATCAACCTCCCGCCGCCCAGTACGCTCCCACAGGGTTGCCCTCCTCGGGGTACCGCCGCCCGGCCGTTGTCGGTTGACGGCCCCGAGGGTTCGGGCTTTCTCTGTGGGAGCCCCCTCCCTTTGGAATGATCTCCCCCTGGAGATACGGGCTATGACGGATATTCTGACCTTCCGGCGCGCAGTGAAAACCCTATTTTTTAAACAGGCTGGCCTGGCCCAGTAACTGTATTTTAGTTTTAACTTAATTTTAATCGGGGTTTTATTAGTTTTTAATTTTTAACTGAATTTTTGGGTTAGACAGCCGGATCAATTTGGTTTAATTTATTTTAATTGTATTTATTGGGTATTTATTATATGTTTTTAGTAGGCTGTACACCGCCCCGAGTCCCTTTTTGGGAGAGGGAGCGGTATAGAAGTTTAATAAATAATAAATAAATAAGTCCACCGGTCTTAAAGTCGCCCCGGTTGGATTCCCCTGCCTCAGGTGGGCTCCACCAGAATCTTTCAACGCGACTCACCTGTCGTTAGATGAGAAGTCCACCCCCAGGACGATGCTCTCCTCCGTGTCCTGCCGGCCATTCGTCGAGACCACCACCATGTAACGGGTGCGGTTTTGATAGCTGCTCTCCAGTCTCACCGCCTAGGAAGGAAACCCCAGAGAGATCCCTTTAGCATAACGGAATCACAGAGTGAAGGGAAGGGACATTGGAGGTCATCTAGTCCAACCCCCTGCTTAAGCAGAAGACCCAAGAGCATTCCAGAGTCAAATGTCTGTCGAATCTCTTTCTTGAAAACCTCCAGAGATGGAGAAGGAAGGAAGGAAGGAAGGAAGGAAGGAAGGAAGGAAGGAAGGAAGGAAGGAAGGAAGGAAGGAAGGAAGGAAGGAAGGAAGGAAGGAAGGAAGGAAGGAAGGAAGGAAGGAAGGAAAATAAGTAATGTATTGATGATATTATTTACTGAGGATGTTTCCTAGTTGGGTCATGAAACATCTGCAAGAAAACCACCAAGCTCGGATAGCACCAAGGACCCCATAGTCCTTCCTCCCTCCCTTCCTCCCTCCTCCTCCTCTTTGCAAACCCTTCCTCATGGGTGGGATTCCACCTGGTCAGACCGGCTCTATAGAACCGGTTGTTATGATTCTGCCCAGTCCAGAGAACCGGCACATCGTTCCACTGGCTGGCCCCTCCCCTCCCCTCCCCCTCAATCCTTCATGGCATATGCACACCATCAAACTTGCCTGCTTAAGTTGCTATTTTTCCTTTTTTCCCCCCTGACCATCATCTGTTCTGCTGTGCCGGGTGATTTAGATTAGCTAGAAAGCAGGAAATTGTTGGCTTTCTTGCTAATCTAAAAGCAGAGCTGAACCTTCCTTAGGACGGAAGCTTCTACTATTCAGTGCAGACTCATGGCAAGAAAATTTTATGTGAGAGACTCAAGTCGCCGATGGCAGATAGATAGATCTCTGAATGATTCTGTAAGCAACTCGATCTGCCTGCCTGCTTTGCCTGATTTTGCTCTTTTTTAAATCAAAAAATTCAATATTTACATAAATATTTACAATATTTAAATACAAGCCTTGCCCACCCAGTCACGTGACCACCAAGCCACACCCACAAATTAGGCCACGCCCACAGAACCGGTTGTTAAGAAATTTGAATCCCACCCCTGTCCTTCCTTCTAGCACTGATGATGTTCCCTAGTCAGGTAATAAAATATCTGCAAGAAACTACCAAGCTCAGAGAGCACCAAGAACCCTACAGTCCTTTTCCTCCTCCTCCTCCTCCTCCTCCTCCTCCCCTCCTCTGCCAATCCCTCTCCCTTCTAGCACTGATGACGTTACCTAGTTGGGTCATGAAACGTCTGCAAGAAAACCACCCAGCTCAGAGAGCACCAAGGACCCAACTATCTCCCTCTTCTCCTTCCTTCCTTCCTTCCTTCCTTCCTTCCTTCCTTCCTTTTCTTCCTACCTTCCTCCCTACCTTCCTTCCTTCCTTCCTTCCAGCACTGATGATGTTACCTAGTTGGATCATGAAACATCTGCAAGAAAACCACCCAGCTCAGAGAGCACCAAAAACCCCACAATCCTCCACCTTCCTCCTCTTCCCACTAATTCCCCTCTGTTCTAGCACTGATGATGTTACCTACTTGGGTCATGAAACGTCTGCAAGAAAACTACCCAGCTCAGAGAGCACCAAGGACCCCACAATTTTCCTCCTCCTCCTCCTCCCTTCTGTGCTGATAACGTTCCCTAGTCAGGCAATGAAACGTCTGCTAGAAAACCACCCAGCTCAGAGAGCACCAAGGACCCCACCGTTCCACCCTGAGCTTTAAATATCCTCCTTTTACTGATACCCAGAACAGCTCAACAGACTCACCCTGTGGTGGTTGCCCAGCTTCAAACGAGAACTGTCTCAGCACACGGAAAGCTGTATGTACAGTATATATATATATATATATAGACAGACACGGATCGGGGTTCCCTCCACCCCGGATGCCACCGCCACGGCAGCATTGACGCAACGGGCACGAAAGGGGCAAGTGAAAGAGTGCAAGTCACTTCCAAGAAGCCGAGAGGAAGTCCAGCCCAAGTTGCCCGCGGGGCAGAAGATGCCAAAGGAAGGAAGTCGAAGCAGATGCTGGCGGTGCCGCCCGGCTTTTTCGCAGGGATGAAGGGTGAATCTTCCCCCCCCCCGCCCCCTCCCCCCGTGCCAGTGGGGCGTCTCCCTTGAGAGTGACGCCTGGCAAAGCTTGGCTTCAACCCCATTCAGGCTGAACCCCACAATCAGGGCCATCCTCCCACCTTTTCTCAGCCGAGAAGCCACAGGGCAGACGCCAAAGTCACTGCAAGGCTGCCAGCTCGATTTCATCCACAGGAAGTCCTCGACTTACCACTAAAACCGAGCCCCAAATTGCCATGGCTAAGCCAGGCTTGTTAAGTGAATCTTGTCCCGTTTTATGACATTTCTTGCCACAGGGAATAGAACAACCCCTGACAAACAGGAAGGAAGGAAGGAAGGAAGGAAGGAAGGAGGAAGGAAGGAAGGAAGGAAGGAGGGAAGGGAAGGAGGGAGGAGGAGGAAGGAAGGAAGGAGGGAGGGAGGGAGGGAGGGAGGGAAGAAGGAAGGAAGGAAGATAGGAGGAGGGAGGGGAGGGAGGAGGAGGAAGGAAGGAAGGACAGGAAGGAAGGAAGGAAGGAAGGAAGGAGGGAGGAGGGAGGAGGGACGGAGGAAGGAGGAGGAGGAAGGAAGGAAGGAAGGAAGGAAGGAAGGAAGGGAGGGAGGAGGGAGGAAGGAGGAGGAAGGAAGGAAGGAAGGAAGGAAAGAAGGAAGGAAGGGAAAGAAGAAGGAAGGAAGGAAGGAAGGAAGGAAGGAAGGAAGGGAAGGGAAGGGAAGAAGAAAGGAAAACAGAATAATTAGAGTTGGAAGGGACCTTGGAGGTCTTCTAGTCCAACCCCATGCTCAGGCAGAAAATTCCCTGACAAACAAGAAGGAAGGAAGGAAGGAAGGAAGGAGGGAGGAGGGAGGGAGGGAGGGGAGAAGGAGGGGAGAAGGAAGGAAGGAAGGAAGGAGGGAGGGAGGGAGGGGGGAGGAGGAAGGAAGGAAGGAAGGGAGGGAGGGAGGGAGGGAGGGAAAGAAGTAAGGAAGCAATCAAGAAAGGAAGGAAGGAAGGAAGGAAGGAAGGAAGGAAGGAAGGGAAGGGAAGAAGAAAGGAAAACAGAATAATTAGAGTTGGAAGGGACCTTGGAGGTCTTCTAGTCCAACCCCTTGCTCAGGCAGAAAATTCCCTGACAAACAAGAAGGAAGGAAGGAAGGAAGGAAGGAAGGAAGGAAGGAAGGAAGGAGGGAGGGAGGGAGGGAGGGAGGGGGGAGGAAGGAAGGAAGGAAGGAAGGAAGGAAGGAAGGAAGGAAGGAAGGAAGGAAGGAAGGAAGGAAGGAAGGAAGGAAGGAAAACAGAATAATTAGAGTTGGAAGGGACCTTGGAGGTCTTCTAGTCCAACCCCCTGCTCAGGCAGGAAACCCTATACCCGTGATGGCAAACCTGTGGCACGTGTGCCACAGGTGGCACGCAGAGCCATTTGTGGCAGCACACGAGCTGCAGGCAAGCTTACCTCATTGCGCATGCGCGCACCTCACAGCTATTTTTGGCCCGTTTGAGGCCTTTTTCGACTGCCCTGAGGCTTGAGGAAGGCTTCTGCAGGCTTTGCAGGCCGAAAACTAGCCCCATTTTGTCACTTCCTGTTTTTCCGAAAATACCGGAAGGGATGAAACGGGCCTAGTTTTCGGCCTGCAAATCCTGCAGAAGCCTTCCTCAAGCCTCAGGGCAGTCGAAAAAGGCCTCAAACCAGCCAAAAATTGGCTGTGAGGCGCAGTGCAGGTAACGGGGCGGTGGGTGGGTGGGGATTGCATGCGCATGCATAGGGGGAGTGGGGGGGGCATGCAATTTTTGGCACAGGAGCCCCAAAACCTTAGCCACCACTGCCCACTTTCAGACAAGTGGTTGTCCAATCTCCTGAGTGAAACACCGCAGTAGTTAGTAACCTGGTCGTTAAGTGAATCTGGCTTCCCTCTTGCTGTCCAGAAGGTCACAAAAAAGGGGGAATCCATGTGACGCCGGGCGACTGCAACCGCCATGAATACAAGCCAGGCCTCCAGATTTTGATCCCGTGACCATGGGGATTCTGCAACAGCTGTAACTGCGGGAACGGTCCTAAGTCACTTTTTGTGGTGACGTTGTAAACATCGAATGGTCAGTAAGTGAATGGTTGTAAGTGGGGGACTCTCTGGCGGCTGTGAGTCCTGGGTTAGAAGAAGCATAAAGGACCAAGGCTGGAAATCCCCAGGTGCCAATCTGAAAAAACTTCAAGTCAGTAGCTCAGCAACGAAGGGGAACTTACTCTTAAACTACTCTGTTACCCCGAAAGTACGAACTACCCTGAAAGCAACTCCTAGCTTGATTTTTTTCCCACGTGCTCCCAATATAAGCCCTACCCCCAAAATAAACCCTAAGACCACCCCCCCCACTCGAGTGGATGAGTAAAAATTAAGCTAGGGTGGGGATATGGGGGTGGTGCTGGCTACTACAAACCTTTGGGCAGGTTTGGCCAGGCCTATTACACCCCGACTCCTGCCTGGCCGCCCCATTTCTTCTGCAGCCGGCAAGGCTTTCCTGAAGGCCTCTGAAGCTGAGGACAAAGCTCTGGATCGATCCAGAGCTCTGTTATCCCTTGCAGAGGCTTTTAGGAAAACCTTGCTGGTCGCAGAAGGAGGAATTCCAGAAGGAGGCTGGGGGCGACGCACGCCAGTGAGGTTAGTCCGTGGAGGACTTCCCCAGAAAATAAGATCTGGTGTCTTTTTTCTTTTTTTTAGTGCCCCCCCCCAAAAAAAAAGTTAAGGCAGGGTCTTATTTTCAGGGAAACACGGTATAATCTAACACGTAGGATCTACCAGTTGCGGCCCTTTCTGGATCGGGGTGCACTTCGCACGGTCACATCCGCCCTTCTCATCTCCCGTCTAGATTATTGCAATGCTCTCTACATGAGGCTCCCCTTGAAGAGCATCCGGAGGCTCCCGTTGGTGCAGAGTGCAGCCGCGCGGGTGGTTTTGGGGGCTCCTCGGAGCTCCCATGTTACACCGCTCCTGCGTGAGCTGCATTGGCTCCCGGTGGCCCTCCGGGTGCGCTTCAAAGTCTTGGTTACTATCTTTAAAGTGCTCCATGGCTCGGGACCGGGATACCTGCGAGACCACCTCTTGCTATTATCGGCCTCCCGCCGACCAATACCGCCGACCCATAGAGTGGGCCTCCTCGGGGTGCCACCGGCTGGACGGTGCCGGCTAGCGACCCCGAGGGTGCGGGCCTTCTCTATGGGAGCACCCTCCCTCTGGAACGAATTACCCCTGGAGATGAGGACCATCCCTGACCTATTAACCTTCCGGCGCGTGTTGAAGACCCACCTATTCCATCAAGCCGGTCTGGCCTAGAGTTCCTGGTAGGGTTTTTAATTGATTTTAAATGGTTTTAACTTTTTAACTCCATAGTCTGTTTTATTCTTCAGCCACTTATTTAATCTTTTTAATTGCATTTTTAAATATTGTATTTGATTGTATTTTATTTGGCTGTAAACTGCCCCGAGTCCCATTGGGAGAGGGGAGCGGTATATAAAACTGAACAATAAATAAATAAATAAATGAATGAATGAATGAATGAATAAGAATAAGAAAGAATAAGTGCTTGCACACGCGCACAGACACACTCAAACACACAGAGAGAAATGCAATTGCCTGCCAGCTCCCCAGAGGCCTCTCTGGCAACCAGCGGATCAGCGTAACCTAATTGGCTTTGCTAAAGCAATTTGGGCAGGAATAATCAGCCGAACGATCACGGCTGCAGGAGGACGGAGGATGGAGACGGAGACGGCGTCTGGTGTCCAGCTGCTGAATGGGCATTCCGGCCACCAGCGAGCAAGGCGGAGACAGGGCGCACTTCTAGAAATGGTCCCAGTCAGAGACAGCTTTCTAAGGATGCCTCTTCCTGCAGGGGGGCGGGGGGGGGATGATATTCCCAGGAAAAGCAGAGGAGGGAACTGAGAAGGATTGAAATCGGGGGCTTCTCTTGATTCTGGGAGTTGGGAGTCCAATTTCTGCAACCGATTTTGCTCACCGGACTCCAAAAAAACAGATGTTGAGACTTTGGAAAAAGTGCAGAGAAGAGCCACTGAGATGATCAAAGCCCTGGAGACTCAAACATAAGAAGAACGGTGGCCAGAACTGGGTATGGCCAGTCTAGAGCAAAAGACCAGGAGGGACATGACAGCAGAATTCCGGTGTTTGAGGGGCTGCCCCAAAGAAGAGGGAGTCAAGCTATTCTCTAAAGCCCCTGAAGGCAGGACGAGAAGCAATGATTGGAAACTAATCCAGGAGAGAAACAACCTGGAACTGAGGAGAAACTTCCTAACAGGGAGGACAATTAACCAGTGGAACAGCTGGCTACCAGAAGTTGTGGGGGTTCCATCACTGGAGGCTTTTAAGAAGATATTCAACAAACATTTGTTTGAACTGATATAGGGTTGAGCAGGGGTTGGACTGGAAGACCTCCAAGGTCCCTTCCAACTCACTTATTCTGCTATACTTCCTTCCTTCCTTCCTTCCTTCCTTCCTTCCTTCCTTCCTTCCTTCCTTCCTTCCCTTCCCTTCCCTTCCCTTCCTTCTCTATCTCTGAAGGCTTTTAAGAAGAGATTGGACAATCATTTGTCTGAAATGGTGTAGGGTCTCCTGCTTGAGCAGCGGGTTGGACTGGAAGACCTTCCAACTCTATTCTATTCTAAATGCTCTTTTCAAATTTGATTTTTCTGGGTAATTCTTTATTTATTTATTTATTTATTTATTTATTACATTTATATACCGCCCTTCTCCCGAGGGACTCAGGGCGGTGAACAGCTCATCTAAAAACCCCACAAATATAAAAGTTAAAAAATAATTAAATATTAGAATTAGCTGCAATTAGAAAAACCCCCCCCCACCCTTAAAACCCAATTTAAATTAAAATGGGGATCAAAATTTAAAATCATTCTTTCAGCCCAGGCCGGCCTGCTCAAAGAGCCAGGTCTTTAACGCGCGCCTGAAGGCCCTCAGGTCCGTGCCGGTACGAAGTTCCGGTGGCAGAGTATTCCAGAGGGCGGGGGCACCCACAGAGAAGGCCCTACCCCTTGGCGCCGCCAGACGACACATAGCGGCCGACGGCACCCGGAGCAGTCCCTCCCTGTGGGAACGCACCGGCCTGTTGGAGAACGTTGGTAGAATGCAATCCTGAAGGTAACCTGGTCCCATGCCATGGGTCGCCTTAAAGGTCAAAACTAGAACCTTAAAGCGAACCCGGAGAGCCATCGGCAACCAATGCAGCTCGCGCAGGAGAGGCGTCACATGGGCGCTACGCGACGCCCCCATAATCACCCTCGCGGCTGCATTTTGCACCAACTGGAGTCTCCGGATGCTCCCCGCAGGGAGCCCCATGTAGAGGGCATTACAATAGTCCAGGCGAGAGGTGACAAGGGCCTGAGTGACCGTGCGCAGGGCGTCCCGATCCAGGAAGGGCCGCAACCGGTAGATCCGACGGATCTGATGAAACGCCCCCCTGGAGACGGCCGCGATGTGATGGTCAAACGACAGCCGTACATCCAGGAGGACTCCCAGGTTGCGAGCCCTCTCTGTGGGGGGCAGAACCTCCCCCCCAATAGCCAGCGTAGGTGTCAGCCGGCTATATCGGGGCGCCGGAAACCACAGCCACTCGGTCTTGGATGGGTTGAGCCGAAGCCTGTTCCCGCCCATCCAGTCCCGCACGGCCTCCAGGCACCTAGACATAGTCCCCACAGCATCGTTGGGGTGGTCCGGAGTGGAGATGTACAGCTGGGTGTCATCTGCATACAGATGACATCTCACTCCAAGACCACGGATGATCTCGCCCAACGGCTTCATGTAAATGTTGAACAGGAGGGGAGAAAGGACCGACCCCTGAGGCACCCCACAAACCAGGGGCCTAGAGGTGGACCTCTCCCCCCCCGCCAACACAAATTGCGAACGGTCAGAGAGGAAGGAGGAGAACCATCGGAGGACGGTTCCACCAATCCCCAACCCCTCCAACCGTCGCAATAAGATACTATGGTCGATAGTATCAAAAGCCGCCGAGAGATCTAATAGGACCAGGACAGAGGAGAACCCTCTGTCACGAGCCCTCCAGAGATCATCAACCAACGCGACCAATGCCGTCTCAGTGCTATGTCCAGGCCTGAAGCCCGATTGGAACGGATCGAGGTAAGTTGCTTCCTCCAGGTACTGGGGGAGCTGACGTGCCACCACACTCTCAACAACCTTCGCCACGAAGGGAAGGTTGGAGACTGGACGATAGTTATTTAAAATAGCTGGGTCCAGGGAAGGCTTCTTGAGGAGGGGGCGCACCACCGCCGCCTTCAGGGCGGTAGGGAGCACCCCCTCTCTCAAAGAAGCGTTGACAATCCCCTGGAGCCAGCCTCGTGTCGTCTCCCTGGCAGCCGAAACCAACCAGGAAGGACACGGGTCCAATAAACAGGTGGTGGCATTCAGACCCCCCAGCAACCTGTCCACACCCTCAGCGGTCACAGGATCGAACTCCCCCCAGATAACACTCTCAAGACCTGCCCCGGACACCTCCCCCGGGACCACCCAATTGGAGTCGAGCCCTTCCCGAATCTGAGCGATTTTATCATGCAGAAATCGGGAAAACTCCTCTGCTCTACCCTGCAAGAGGTCATCCCGCGCTCTCGGCTCAAGTAGAGAGCGGGTCACTCTAAACAGGGCGGCAGGCCGATTTTCTGCTGATGCAATAAGAGCGGAGAAATACGAAGATTTCGCCGCCCCTATCGCCACAAGGTAAGTCTTAATATGAGATCTCACCTGTGTTCGGTCAGACTCAGAACGGCTCGCCCTCCAAATGCCCTCAAGACGTCTTTTTCGGCACTTCATCTCCCGTAGCTCCTCCGTATACCACGGAGCCAAATGGGATCTGTGCCGAGTCAGAGGTCGCATAGGCACAACTCGCTCTAGGGCCCCGGCGGCCAACCCCTCCCAGGTGGCCACCAGGTCCCCAGGCGAGCTGAGAGCCAGAGATTCAGGAAATGGCCCAAGCTCCCTCTGGAACCGATCTGGATCCATTAGGCGCCTGGGGCGGAACCATCTAAGTGGCTCCGCCTCCCTGCGGTGGGGGGTAGCGGAACAGAAATCCAGCCTCAGGAGGGAATGATCTGTCCATGACAAGGGTGTAATAACTAAGTCCCCCCAATTACAGTCATTCAACCACTGCCCAGAGACAAAAATCAGGTCCAGCATGTGACCTCCCATGTGAGTGGGGGCAGAAACTAACTGGGTCAGGTCCATGGCCGTCATGGAAGCCAAGAACTCCCGGACCAACCCCGAGGTTTCACCGAGCGATGGCAGGTTGAAATCCCCCATGACTAAAAGCCTTGGGGTCTCAACCGCCAGCCCGGCTATTACCTCTAGGAGTCCGGGTAGGGCCGATGAGACGTGGCAGGGAGCCAGGTACGTCAACAAAAGACCCATCTGAACCCCTTGCCCCCACTTCACAAAAAGAGATTCACAGCCAGCCGTCTGAGGGACAGTGGCCTCCCTAGGACAAAGGACTTCCTTTATAAGCACCGCCACCCCACCACCCCTTCCCTGAGCCCTAGGCTGGTGAAATGCAAGGAAACCTGGTGGGCACATCTCAACCAGAGGGACCCCTCCCTCTGGGCCCAACCAGGTTTCGGTGACACCTACCAGGTCCGCGGCCTCCTCCTGAGCCAACTCCCAGATCAGGGGAGCCTTATTAACCACGGACCTGGCATTGCACAACAGCAGCCGGGTATTCAGGGCCTGAGATTCCGGACAACCAGGACTGCAGGATGGGTAAGGAGGGTCGGAGCGCGCTACCGCCTGTAAACATCGGGAGCGCGATCCCCTAACCGGATATGGCCCTCCACCCCTAGCATACCTACCTCTCCCAGTTACCGTGCCGATAAAACTGGCCCCCGGCTGCCCACCCCCTGTCTGCCACCCCGACACGGGAACCCCCGAGGCCCCACAGGCGCGCTCGCCGGCCCGGCTGCCCCCAATTCCATGCGGGCTGTCTCCCCCGCCCGCCCTGGACTTTTCCCCTTTAAAAAATCCCCTTAAAAATTTTTTAAGCCCGGATTTACCACGCCCTCCCCGGTTTCCCCGACCCCACCATCGCTCCGGATCCCAGGATCCCTCATTGCGGAAGGTCTTAGAGAGCTTCGAAGGCCACCTAAGGGAGAGGGGGGCATCCCTCAAGGCCCAAAGCTCTGTCCTTAGGTACTTCCGTGGACCCAGACGTCCTATCTCGGCAGTCCCAGAGTGTCCGCAACGCCTGCTGTCCTCCGGCCATGGAAAATGGAATCCAGTCCAGCTGGGGTATATTCCGCCTCCCCCCGGTCGTTTCTTCCTCCTTATTGTACCCCATGACTATTATTATGTGTTGTACCTGATGGTTCTTGACTCGATGAATGCATCATTTCTTTTATGTCCACTGAGAGCATTTGCACCAAAGACAAATTCCTTGTGTGTCCAGTCACACTTGGCCAATAAAGAATTTTCTATTCTATTCTATTCTGAATTCTATTCTATTCCCTATTCTATTCTTATTCCATTCCATTCCTGTTTCTATTCTATTCTACTCTGTTCTATTCTATACTATTCTATTCTCTATACCCTATTCTATTCTTATTCCATTCCTGTTTCTATTCTATTCTACTCTGTTCTATTCTATACTATTCTATTCTCTATACCCTATTCTATTCTTATTCCATTCCTGTTTCTATTCTATTCTATTCTATTCTGCTCTATTCCATATACCCTATTCTATTCTTATTGCATTGCATTCCATATTCTATTCTATTCCCTATTCTATTCTTATTCCATTCCATTCCATTCCTGTTTCTATTCTATTCTACTCTATTCTATACTATACTATACTATTCTATTCTCTATTCCCTATTCTATTCTTATTCCATTCCTGTTTTTATTCCATTCCTGTTTTTATTCTATTCTATTCTATTCCATATTCCCTATTCTATTCTTACTGCATTGCATTCCATATTCTATTCTATTCTATTCTTCTATTTTTTTTCTATTTCTATTTCTATTCTATTATTCCTGGCTCCTAATCACCCTTTGCCCTCCCTCGGCTCCTGGACCTGGATGGAGATATATATATATATATATATACACCTCTCGTTCAAAGTCAACCAGCCGTCAGTCTCCCCAGCTTCTGGAGCCAAGGAAAATTGTAAACAGAGCCACCTGACCAGTGGTTGCAATCTGCAAAGGGCTGTTCCTTTGTTTTTAAACTGTTTGATGGGGCCAATTTTTTTTTTTTTAAAGATTCCAGGACAAGGAATCGTAGAATCATAGAACCAAATCCCGAATCCCGCTGCAAGGAATGGAGAATATCCATATCTATGTAATTTCCCACCTCTCTCTCTCTGCTAGAAAGATGGAGGAGCAAAACACCTCCTCGGACAATGCAAAGCCGCCAAATGTTTCAGGAAACGTCCCAGGTTTCCAGGGAGTCTCACGTTGAAGTCACTCTGGGCATCGTTAAGAGCTAGATGGTGAAAGGCATGGCGTTCTGGGATTTTTTAAATATTTCAATATTTTTTTGGGCATGAAATTAGCAGCAAGCACCGAATGCATTGCTTTGAATAGCTCCTCAAATATTGAAATATTGAATATTGTTGATATAAATATTGAAACATTGCAAGGCTGCAAACATGGTGTCCCTAGTTCTTCTCTTAGTGAAACCAGACATTCCCAGCTCCTGCAACCATTCATCGTATGCTCTTCTCTGCACTTTTTCTAGAGTCTCAACGTTTTTTTTATATCATGGCAACCAAAACTGGATGCAGGACTCAAGGTGTGATCTCACTAATGCAGTATAAAGTGCTATTGTTACTACCACTCCCAGTATGCCTGGAGAGACGTAAGATGGGGACAAGCCTGGGTTGTTGCTCTCATTCCTTTTGGTTGTCTGAACTGAGTCCACTGGAAACAGAGTTCTCTCTTTTAACAGAATAACAGAGTTGGAAGGGACCTTGAAGGTCTTCTAGTCCAACCTTTTGCTCAGGCAGGAAACCCTATCCCATTTCAGACAAAGGGCTGTCTAGTCTCTTCTTTAAAACCTCAAATGATGAAGCCCCTACAACTTCTGGTGGCTAGCTGTTCCCCTGGTTAATTGTCCTCACTTTCAGGAAATTTCTCCTTAATTCCAGGTTGCTTCTCTCCTTGATTAGTTTTCCTTCCTTCCTTCCTTCCTTCCTCTCTGCTTCCCTATAATTTTCCCTTTCTCTCCTTCCTTCTTTTTCTCTCATCCTTCCCTCCTTTGTCTCCTTCCCTCTTTCCTTCCCATCATTTCCCTTTTCTTTTTGTTTTTTCCTTCCGTTTCTCTCCTTCCCTATCATTTCCCCCTTTATTTTCTCCTTCCTTCCTTCCTTCCTTCCTTTCCTTTTCTCTCCTCCCCTATCATTTTCCTTTTCCTTCCTTTTCTCTCCTTTCCTCCTTTGTCTCCTGCCATCCTTCCTTCTCATCATTTTCCCTTTCCTTCCTTCCTTCCTTCCTTCCTTCCTTCCTTCCTTCCTTCCTTCCTTCCTTCCTTCCTTCCTTCCTTCCTTCCTTTCCTTCTTCCCTCCCTCCCTCCCTGAATCCTAGTGCTGGAAGGGACCTAGAAGGCTTTCTAGTCCAGCCCCCTGCTCAAGCCAGAGATCCTATAGCACCATTTCAGACAAACAATTCTGCAATCTTTTCTTCAAAACCTCCCGTTTTAAAAAAACCCTTAGAAACCCCTCTAGGAGGAGAAGGGAGTCCCATCGTGTCCCTGAGCTGCCCCTCCACTCCGTGTCCCGGCCACCACCCAAGCGAGCAATCCCAAGTGGCCGCCGCCTGACCTCTTTGGCCAGCTAAATTTAGTGCTGGACAAAGGGGAGGCATTGTCTTATGGCCTGGCACCCCTCGCCCTGCTCAGGGAAGGCGGGGTTCAACCCAAATCACCCACCAAGTGCAACAAAGGAGCCACTGTTGCAGCTGAACAATGACTGGTCAGCCGGTGGGGAGCTGACCGCCAGGGGCCGGCTGGAGACATCAGCCTGTCTGGAAGGACCCAGCATGTCTTCCTTGCTCAGTGTTGGGGGCACTAAGGGGATTCGAACTCCTTTCCCAGATCCTGCCCCCCCACCCCTCAATTTAAGTGGGGCAAGTCACACCTTGGTGTAAAGGCATCATCCAAAAAGAACCATCTGTCAACTCATTCCAGGTGGGGGGAGAAGGTCTACCTCTGCACCAAATTTGCACCAAAGACAAATTCCTTGGGTGTCTAATCACACATGGCCAATAAAGAATTTTCTATTTTCTATTCTGTTCTATTCTATTCTATTCTATTCTCTATTCTATTTCTTTTATGTACACTGAGAACATTTGCACCAAAGACAAATTCCTTGGGTGTCTAATCACACTTGGCCAATAAAAAGAATTCTATTCTGTTTTGTTCTGTTCTATTCTCCTTCCTTCTTTCTCTTCTCTTCTCTTCTCTTCTCTTCTCTTCTCCTTCTTTTTTTCTCTATTCTATTCTATTCTATCCTATTTTGCATTCTATTCTATCCTATTTTGCATTCTATTCTATTCTATTCTATTCTATTCTATTCTATTCTATTCTATTCTATTCTATTCCCAATTCTATTCTTATTGCATTCCATTCCATATTTTATTCTATTCTATTCTATTCTATTCAAATACTTGAGGTTAAGACTCCCTTAGTAAGAAGTTGGGGCCAAAGTTCATGGAACCATTCCCCATAGTAAAGGTCATCAATCCAGTCACGGTACAACTGAAGTTGCCCCGTCTGCTAGAGAAAATACACCCGGTATTCCATAGTAGCCTCTTAGAATCGGTGGTGGGATCGACCCCGAGGCCTCTATCTCGTGAGCCCCTAGACCCCGTGGTCATAGGGGGCCAAACCCACTATGAGGTGCACCGAATCCTCGATTCGAAGTGGCACAGGAGACAACTCCAATGTCTGATCAAGTGGAAGGGCTACCCCTTATCAAAGACATCTTGGGTAAACCCTGGTACACCACAGGTTTGCGTGTTGAGTCCCTTACTCTATATCTTTATGGGCACGACTGCATTCCCACTTACTCTAGCAATACTATTGCTAAATTTGCAGATGATACAACAGTGGTGGGACTTATCTCTGGGGGGGATGAGTCTGCCTACTGAGATGAAGTGGACCAACGGTTGCTTTCGTGGTGTGGAGACAATAACTTGGTCCTCAACACCAATAAGACCAAGGAAGCTTATAGTGGATTATAGAAGGAACAGGTCAGACCTCCAGACCTTGCTTCTTAATGGAGACCGAGGGGAGCAAGTGGCCAGTTTTAAGTTTCTGGGTGTTACCCTAAAAGAGGACCTGACCTGGGGGGCTCCCATTGAGCCCTGGTCAAAAGGGCCCAGCAGAGATTAGACTACCTTGAAACTTCTCAGAAAACAACGACTGAATGAAAAACTGCTGGTGACCTTCTACCGCTGCACCAGAGAGAGCATTTTAACATACTGCACCTCTGTACGGTTTGCCAATTGCACAGGGGCAGATAGGAAAGCCACTCTGGAGGGTCAATGTCATTGTCCAGAGGATCCTGGGTTGCCCTCTCCCCTCTTTGGAAGAGCTTTAGAGCTCCCGCTGCCTTAAGAAAGTTCAAGACATCCTCAAAGATCCATCTCATCCTGGGCAGCCCCCCTTTTTTTTGAACTATTACCATCTGGCAGACGGTACAGGACAATAAAAACAAGGACAAACAGGCTGAAAACCAGCTTCTGTCTCAGGGCAGGAACTCTATTGGATTCTACTGTATGGTGCAATATCAATGCAATATCAGGGGTTTCCAATTCAATTGTATAGAATGTGAAGCATGCGTGTTTGTGTTTTATTTTCATGGTCAAGATGTGAACTGAAAATGGTGTTTGATTTCGTTGTATGAGGTGCAATAACAATAATAGAATAGAATAGAATAGAATAGAATAGAATGGAATGGAATGGAATGGAATGGAATAGAATAGAATAGAATAGAATAGAATAGAATAGAATAGAATAGAATAGAATAGAATAGAATAGAATAGAATAGAATAGAATAGAATAGAATAGAATACCTTATTGGCCAAGTGTGATTGGACACACAAGGAATTTGTCTTGGTATAAATACTCTCGGTATACACCAAGACAAATTCCTTGTGTGTCCAGTCACACTTGGCCAATAAAGTATTCTATTCTATTATTGTTATTGCACCTCATACAACGAAATCAAACACCATTTTCATAAGTAAAGTAAGGTAAAAAGTAAAGTAAAGTTAAGTAAAAGTAAAGGTAAAGGTAAAAGTAAAAGTAAAGGTAAAGTTAAGTAAAAGTAAAGGTAAAGTAAAGGCAAAGGTAAAAATAAAGTGTAGAAACATCCAGGCTGATTGCCTTATAGCAAAATTCCATGTAGAAAATCCAAACAAGCCTGGGGGGGGAGGGGAGTGGGGTGTTTCGCAACCCTAAGTCCTATACCTGCAATACATTTGTTTTCTTTTTGTGTTGTACAGGTCACCTTCAAGAAGTGAGGGGAGCCAAATGTCAACTCACAAAATATTTCTCTGGTCTTTTTAGAATTGCCAACAGAAAGGGAGAGGGGAGCAGTGCGGCAGCTTGAAAACCGAAAGCGCATTCCATCAATGTTTTTTTCAAAGATAGTAACTAGGTGACTGAAGTTTCTGCTGAGCACAATTCTAACTGGAGAGCACAATTCATGACTCTGGGCTATGGAGGTGTCCCATTGGAGAATATGAATCACGATACACCTAGAGGGGTGGGGGGGAAAACCTAGGGTCAAGGGTGACAGTGAATGAGGACTGTCTCAGAGTCGGCTGCACTCAGGCAGTGCCGGCCATGTTCCCTCCCAATAAATCCTTTGGAAGCTTTGGAAGTTTGGCCCGAGACTCAGGATTTAAATGGAGTTAAATGCTGGAATCCTGACACCATTTCTGAATTCGGGCCTGCAGGTGGACATAGTCCTCAATGCACGACCAAAATTGAGCCCCAAATGTATGCTGCTCAGCGAAACGTTTGTTAAGCGAGCGTCGTTCCCCCATTTTACGACTTTGCTTCGCACTGCTGTTAAGTGAATCACTGCCTATTAAGTGAATCACACGGTTGTTAAGTGAACCTGGTTTTCCCCATTGACTTTGCTCGTCAAAAGGTCACCAAAGGGCATCACATGACCCTCCCGGGGCGCTGCGATTGTCATAAATACAAGTCAGTGGCCCAGGGCCTGAATTTTGATCATGTGACCCTCCTGATGGCTGTGATGGTCATAAGTTTGAAAAACGGTCATAACTCAATTTTTCAATGCCGTTGTAGGTTTGAACGGTCACTCAGTGAACTGTTGCAATGACTGACCTGATTTATGATCCATACAACTTACGACCATAAAAGAAGGGCAGGCTGCATTATGGTCGTAAATCAAGGAGTGCTTGTACATTTCCCCCAATCTCAGCAACTTTAAGATGTGTGGACTTCAACTCCCTGCCGTGACTGTGGAATTCTGGAGCTTCTGGAAGTCCACACATCATATAACAGGCTGACTGGGGGATTCTGGGAGGGGAAACCCTCCCCTCTTAAAGCAGGCTGGCTGGGGGATTCTGGAATGGAAGTCCTCCCCTCTTACAGCATGCTGACTGGGGGATTCTGGGAGTGGAAGCCCTCCCCTTTTAAAGCAGGCTAGATGTGGGATTCTGGAAGTCCGCTCCTCTTAAAGCAGGCTGGCTGGGGGATTCTGGGAGTTGGAGTCCACAATCTTAAATTGCCAGTATTTGGATATGATGACGCAGAGATGAATGGAACATGAAAAAGAGGTTTTGGGGAACTGGGGTGGAGGGGAGGCAGAATGGTTGTTTATAAGAGACCTACCAGTCGGATATAATCCTCAGGTCGGAGTAGCATAAACATGGCTTGGAGGTGTTGTTGGAGGTCTCCTGCAACAGAGAGAAAAAGAATCAGAAAGGACCATTTTAACTCTTCCAGCCATTCAGTTCCTCCTCTCTAAATCTCATCCTCTTATTCTGGGCACTTGCAGGCCAAGCACCAGGGGTAGGATGCAAATATTTTTACTACTGGTTCTGTGGGCATGGCTAAGTGGGCGTGGCCAGGTGACAGGGTGGGCGTGGCTTTTTTGCCCCCATCATCCCGTTTTTTTTGTCTCCTGGGCCTCAGGAAACCTCCTGGGGGAAGCAGTAAGACAGTAAGGGGGATCCCGGAACAGCCGATCGTCGGAACAGCTGATCGTTGGGAGTGGGAAAAATAAATATCTTAAGGAGTGGCTGGAAGGAGAGGATGCAGTCAGCGATGTCGCGCATGAGTGCAATGTTGCGCATGTGCAAAAAGGACTGACTAGGCAGAGAGGAGGGGGCGGGCGGAGAGGGGCGGGGCCAGCCAGAAAAAGGAGAACGAGATAGAAGAACAAATAATACAAGATGGAAAGAGAATGAATGAATGAATGAATGAATGAATGGATGGATGGAGGGAAAGAGGGAGGGAGGGAGGGAGGGAGGAAGGAAGGAAGGAAGGAAGGAAGGAAGGAAGGAAGGAAGGAAGGAAGGAAGGAAGGAAGGAAGGAAGGAAGGAAGGAAGGAAGGAAGGAAAACAGAATGGAAGGGACCTTGGAGGTCCTCTAGTCCAACCCCCTGCTCAAGCAGCAGACCCTATACCATTCCAGACAAATGGTTGTCCAGTCTCTTCTTGAAGACTTCGAGTGATGAAGGAAGGAGGGAGGGAATGAAGGAAGGAAGGAAGGAAAGAAGGAAGGAAGGAAGGAAGGAAAGAAGAAAGAAAGGAAGGAAGGAAGGAGGGCGGGAGGGAAGGAAGAAAAGAAAAAGGAAGGAGGGAGGGAGGGAAGGAAGGAAAGGAAGGAAAGAATACAGGAAGGAAGGAAGGAAGGAGGGAGGGAGGGAGGGAAGCAAGGAAGGGAATTATATCAGATCTTCAGCCAAATGCACCCTGTTCCGTTCCTTGCTTTACTTATTAATTAAATTTATAGGCCACCCATCTGACTGTCAAGCAATACTTGATGTGGCTCCACACATCCTGCTCGCCCCTTTCCTCTCCTCAACCGCACCCTTAACTCCACCTGGTGCATATCTTGCTTGTAAGTAACCCACCCCGGAGGAAAAGGCCAGGACGCCCAGGCCAAATTCTCCAGGCATCGAATGCTGGGGGCCACAACAATCCAGCGTGGGCAAAATCCAAATGCAGGATCCGGGGGGGGGGGGTGAGGGAGGGGTAGGGAGGGGAGGAGACCCCCTTACCTGCGTGCTTGTTCCGCCGGTGGCTGACCCTGGGTGTGGAGGACCCATTTCCGCGGGGCAGGAAGAGGGCAGCGCCTTTGACCGTGAGAAAGCTTTCGCTGATGCTGCAAGAGAAAGAGAGCAAAAGGAAGTGAGAAGGGAGGGGAAGGGCAACTGGAACATGGGGGAGGGGGGGGAAGCCATGCTGGAGGGGAGGGGAGAACACCCAAGGGCCCCTGTCCGCCCCTCCTTTCTGCTCCCTAAAGGGAGAGGACGCAGCCAAACAGGCCCCTTTGCTTTGGGCGAAAGGGAAGGGAAACGGTGCAAAATCAGCAGCAGATTGCAAAAGAAATGGAGTTCGAAGGGACCCGGAAGGTCATCTAGCCCAATCCCCCTGCTCTCACAGGACACCTATACTATTGCTGCATAGAAGGCGGGTGGAGAAGGGAGAGAGGGAGGGAAGGAGGAAGGAAGGAAGGAAGAATGGGGGAGGAGATGGGAAAGAGAGGAAGAGAGTGAGGGAGGAAGGAAGGAAGGAAGGAAGGAGGAATTGAGAAGGAGATGGGAATGGGAGGGAGGGAGGGAGGAAGAGAGGAAGGAAGGAGTGAATAGGAAGATGGGAATGAGAGGAAGGAAGGGAGGGATGGGAGGGACATGGGAAAGAGATGAAGAGGGAGGGAGGGAGGGAGGAAGGAAGGAAGGAAGGAAGGGAGGGAGGGAGGGAGGGAGGGAGGAAGAGAGGAAGGAAGAGAGGAAGGAAGGAGTGAATAGGAAGATGGGAATGAGAGGAAGGAAGGGAGGGATGGGAGGGACATGGGAAAGAGATGAAGAGGGAGGGAGGGAGGAGGAGGAAGGGAGGAAGGAAGGAAGGAAGGAAGGAAGGAAGGAAGGAAGGAAGGAAGGAAGGAAGGAAGGAAGGTTGCAGCATGGATCACTGATAACCTTGATAACTTGACTGATAACCTGCTGGCTGCACCTCCCCTTCAAGAGATCTATACATCCATCTCAGAGACCTTAAGGTCTTCTAGTCTAACCCCCAGTCCAAGCCAAGGCAATGTTTCTCCAGCATTTCAGGGACAGCCGGCTGCCTGGTTTACTCAAGGACTTTTCTGCTCCATCTCCCATCATCCCCAGCTCATACAGCAGGGTCCTGGATTAGGCAAAATTCATTCATGGGATCCTCTTTTTTTTTTTGCAGGCAACTGCACATGTCAGAAGGGGAATCGGCAAACCTTTTCGGGAAGGTTGAAAGCAAATTTGCTCAAAGTAAATTAAAAAATCAAAATCAAACCAAATCAGCCCTTTGCCCTAAGATTTTGCAGCCTGTCTCATACAGAGACCAACATTTTGTGAGTTCAGGAGGGTTTTGTTCGATTTTTAACACTTTCTTCACAACTTTCTTATTTTCGGGTATTGCGAGGACCCACAATTTTTGCGATTTGGGAGGACAAAAAAAAAATTCTCATGCGAGCAATACGCCGAGCTAATTTTTGCCCGTCTTCTGAAAATAATTCCTCCAAAACAGAAGAGCCACAAAACAACACAAAGACCCCAAATGCACACATTTTAAACAAAACAAGTCTGCCTCTGCCCGGAAATTCATCACTTCTGTATTACATCTGCGGTTAAAGTGTCTGATTTTTCTTCTGCAAAAGCACACGCTTTTCTTGAGAAAAGACAAAAAAATTTTTTTAAAAAAATGCGACTTTTGGAACAGGGCAAACCACAAACCACAATCTGCGAACCTAAACCTACTCCTTGCTTTTTACAAATAAAAACCCATTGACTATAAAGTATATACTATATATTTTATTCCCTTTGCAGGCTAAATGAAGTGGGCAAATCCTTTTTGGTCTCTTTATGCAAGAATGAAGGGAAAGAAGATTCAATTGAAGGATTCCAGAGGGTATATATACATTTTTATTACACCCAATACCGAGTTTCCCTGAATATAAGACCGGGTCTCATTAATTTTTGCTCCAAAAGTCACATTAGGGCGTATTTTCTGGTTAGGTCTTATTTTCAGGGAAATATGGTTCTAAATGCTGACAATCTTAACGGGCTTATTTTCAGGAAAATACCGGACACAATGCGTCCATCCTGACTGACAACCTTAACTGGGACTTATTTTCAGGGTAGGGCTTGTATTACGAGCAGCCTGAAAAATCATGTTAGGGCTTATTTTCCGGTTGGGCTTTATTTTCGGGGAAACAGAATAATTTTTAATTTTTTTAAAAAAAGAGATCCTGAAAGTCTTCTTGGTTTGATCTCTCCAGGGCATGATTAATCTCTCTCTATTATCACTGTAAGCTGATTTTGGATTTCAGATAGTCCTCAATTTACAACGCAATGGCGCCCAAAATTTCTGTTGCTGAGCGAGACAATTGCAAACTGAATTTCGTCCCATTTTACGACCTCTCTTCACACAGTTCTTCACTGAATCACTGCAGTTTAAGTTAGCACAGGTAGTCCTTGACTTACGACCAGAACGGAGCCCAACATTTCTGTTGAGAAGCGAGACGGTTGTTAAGCAAATGTTACCCCATTTTATGACCCTTCTTGCCGCCGTTAAGTGAATCTCTGCCACTGATAAGGGAGCCACCCCTTTGTTAAGTGAATCTGGCCTCCCCCATTGACTTTGTTGGAATGAAGATCGCAAAAGGGGATACTGCGAACGTCATAAATGTGAGTCAGTTGCCAACATCTGAATTTTGATCACATGACCTTGGGGATGCTGCAACGGTCGTAAGTGTGAAAAACAGCCCTAAGTCCCTTTTTTCAGTGCTGTTGTAACTTCGAAAAGTCACTAAATGAACTTTTTCACACTTATGACCGTTGCAGAATCACGATCAATGATAAAAATTCAGACACTTGGCAACTGGCTCGTATTTACGACAGTTGCCATGTCCCGGGGTCACACGATCCCCGTTTGCAACCTTTTCACAAGCAAAGTCAACGGGGAAGCCAGATTCGTTTAACAACATGTTCCTCACGTAACAATGGCAGTGATTCACTTAACAACAGTGGAAAGGACAGTCATAAAATGGGGCAAAGCTCACTTTAAAAAAATCTTTCACTTTAAAAAAATCTTTCACTTTAAATGGAATAAATGTGGAAAAAAAAGAAATTATGACAGGTTTATTAACTATGTTTAAGGAATTAATAGAACATAATTGAAATGAATTATGAGGATTGTTGTAATGAGATTAGTATCAGTTTTTAGGTTGAATTGAATAGATTAATTTCTTTTTGAAATTATAAATATTTTTATGTAATTGAAGGGGAAAGTACCATATGGAATCTGACCTAAAAGGTATATTGTATTTTTGTATTTTAATGTATTTACTAGGCTGTACACCGCCCCGAGTCCCTTTTCGGAGAGGGAGCGGTATAGAAATATGATCAAATAAATAAATAAAATAAATAAATGTAGTTGCTAGGAGATTATTATTATTGATTTTTAGGCAATAATTAAAAGTTAAATGAATATTGGGATTTAAAGGGGAGTTAATTAAAGGATATATAAGCTATAGGGGTGTGGCACACTCAAATTAGTAATTGTAGAGAAAGTTTTTTTGAAATGTTTGAATTGAATTAGAATTTGTGAAATGATGAAATAAGAATATGCAATGAAATTGCAAACCTGACAGATAAAAGAATAAAAGTACAATGAATATGAAGATAAGAGACTTAATTTAAAATTTAAGCTAGAGGAAAGCATTTGGAAAAAATAATAATAATAGAAAGTGTGTAAAAGTATTGGTAAGATATGAAACGAAATGTGAGTTATCACATTTAGAGTATGTAATCATAGCCATGTTTGTATGGAAATGTGAAAACCTGAAATTATGCTGTTCACTAAAAAGAGATGTTTTTAAAATGTGGAAAAGTGAAATAAAATTTTATATTAAAAAAACCTCTCACTTAACGACACAAGTTTCAGGCTACACTGAGGTCATAAGTGGAGGATTTACTTTTATGCAAAACTACACGCCCTACTTAATTCCTGAGACCTTAAAAAAACCTCATTTCCTCCAACGCCAGATGACTTAAAGAACAAGAAATGCAAATTCAGAGAAATGCAAAATTCAACCCAACTGAGTGTAACTGCTTTTAAAGTTAAAATGTCTACAACCTGGAGTTTTAAAAGTTTAAAGTTCTGGAGTTTAAAACCAGAAACTTTTCTTTTGGGTTTAATTGGAAAAAGACCTGGGGGGTGGGGGAATGTGGAACTTTGATTTTATATGTGTCGATGGCTGCGAGATTATTTTATGCATGAAAATGGAAGGACACTTCGAACCCCACAATGGCTGCAGTGCAAACATTGAGTGCTTTGATCAAAGGAAAAAAAAAATACTTTTATTATTACTTGGAAGTAGTAATAGTAGTAGTAGCTTCTGGACTTTGCGCTCGAAGTGGAGGGAAAAAAATGAAACTCTGATTTTGGGTTTCACCAATCAGATAGATTTCTTGATGTAGAAATGGCTAGTTTATACTATTATGGAAAAAAAATAAAAAGTTAAGGTTTAATGCTATCATCTTATTCTACTGCACCAAAGGAAGTCAAATTGCCTCCAGAACAACTTCCTTCCAGAAGCTGTAAATGCTGGAAAACTGGAAGTTTTTAAAAAGATGTTGGATAAGCATTCGTCTGAAGTGGTGTAGAGTTTCCTGCCTAAGCAGAGGGTTGGACTAGAACAGTGGTTGCCAACCAGTGGGGGCCGGGGACCATTGGTGGTCCCCGAGAAAATTTTGATGGTCCGCAGAGAAATGTCCCCACCCTGAAGCAATTAACCCAGGCTGTGCAGGAACACAAGGCTGCACCGCCCACATGGCCCGTGGGAACCCAAGGCTTGCGTCGCTTGCATTGCAAACAACACGAGGTAGTAAGGGAGGGGAGGAAAGGCTGCTTCTTTCCGCTTCTTTCTTCTTCTGCTTTTGGCTGCATGCAAGGAAAGCAGCCAAAGTCTTTCTTTCTCTCCCCCAAATTCTGCCAGAAATGAGTCTTGGGGACCCTGCAAGGCCTCCTGCTCTAAGAGGCTGCGCCGGCAAAGACTCGTTTCTGGCGGAGTTTGGGGGGAGAGAAAGGAAGATTTCTGCTGCTTCTGCTGTTTTCCTTGCATGAAGCCAAAAGAATCTCCCTCTCTCTCTCCCTCTGAGAACGGAGCTGGAGACAATATCCTGCGATCCCAAATAAAGAACAATCAATCGGTAGGAAAACGGGGTGAGGGGATTTCCCTGCATACTTTTTTGGGGGGATTCCCCAGGGTCTCTGGTCTGCGGGATTTAAAAGGATGAGTTTGGTGGTCCCTGAGGTCCAAAAGGTTGGCGACCCATGGACTAGATGACCTCTAAGGTCCCTTCCAACTCTGTTATTCTATTCTAAATGTTAATGTTTTTTTCTTTCTTGTTCCCTTCCTTCTTTTCTATACTTTTCCCTTCCTTTTCCCCTCTCTTATTTTTTTACCATTGTTTTTTTTGGGGGGGTAATTTATATGATAAACTGATAAAAAGGACAATTTTAAAGCTTTGGGAGTTGATGGATACTTAACATCGAAAACGTCATCGAAAAGGCACAACAAAGAATGTTCTTCCTGCGCCAACTCAAACTGCCCAAGGAGCTGCTGATCCAGTTCCACAGAGGAATGATGGAATCTGTCATAGTGTAGGGTCTCCTGCTTGGGCGAGGGGGGGGGGGGGAGTGGACTAGATGACCTACAAGGTCCCTTCCAACTCTGATTATCTGTTATCTGTCATCTGCACCTCTATAACTGTCTGGTTTGGTTCTGCAACCCAACAGGAGAGACACAGATTCCAGAGAGGAATTAGGACTGCAGAAAAAGCAATTACTACCAACCTGCCTTCCATGGAGGACCTGTATCCTGTACGAGTTCAAAAGAGGGCTGTGAAAATATCTACACACCCCTCACATCCCGGACATAAATTGTTTCAACTCACACCCTCAAAACGACACTATAGAGCACTGCACACCAGAACAACTAGACACAAGGGGAGTTTTTTCCTTAACGCCATCACTCTGCTAAAGAAATAATTCCCTCAATACCGTCCAACTATTTACAAAGACTGTACTACTATCACTGTTAATCTTCTCATCCCTCCTTATCACCCATTTCCTCCCACTTGTGACTGTATGACCGTACCTTTGTCGCTCGTATACTTATGATTTATATTGACTGTTTCCTGGTATGATTTGATTGCTTATTGTGCCCTATGACTATCATTAAGTGTTGCACCTGATGATTCTTGACTCTTGACGAATGTCTCTTTACTTTTATGTACACTGAGAGCATTTGCACCAAAAACAAATTCCTTGTGTGTCCAATCACCCTTGGCCAATAAAGATTTCTATTCTATATTTCTATTCCTATTCCATTCCATTCCATCTAATTTCTATTTTATTCTAATTTCTATTCTATTCTATTCTCTATCCTGGTCCATCCCATCCCATTCTATTTAAATTCTGCTCCTATATCCTTCTATTCTATTCTATTGTACTCTATAACTATCATTAAGCATTGTCCCTGATGATTCTTGACTCTTGATGAATGTATCTTTTCTTTTATGTACACTGAGAACATTTGCACCAAAGACAAATTCCTTGTGTATCCAATCACACTTGGCCCAATAAAGAATTCTATTCTATCTCTATTTCTATTCTATTCTATGTGCACAAAATTGCAGGGAGAGGAAGTTGGGAATTAACTTTGAACATGTGTTTTTATCTCTGCAATTCCATTTTTAGCCCAGCGGCTCCTTTTAAACCGCCGACAGCAGCCATAAAAACATATAATCAATAACTTAATAAGGACACAACAAGGAGAGGACTGTGCACCTTTTATGACAGCGGTGCGTTTTTTCGGTGTTTAAACACAACTGTTGACTTTCCACGTCATAAAAGCCTCGAGGGAATTTGAAATTTGACACGCCCGCTTAATGCAAAGCTCAGGGCAGGCAGCCCAGAATCAAACTTAGCCTCCCGCTTGTGAGCGAGTGAAAGCCTTTGCTTTCAACCTGCAGGCGGTCCTCGATTTACGACCGCGAGGTGGTAATCTTCAGAATTTCCACCGTTAAAGCGAGGCGGCGGTTTTAAAGGAGACGTGTCCAATTTGACAAGCTCTTTGGCCGCAGAAATGGCTCTGCGTGTCACTTCCGGCATGTGTGCCATACAGGGGTGGGATTCAAAGTTTTTAACAACCGATTTTGTGGGCGTGGCTTAGGTGGTGGGCGTGGCTAGGTGGTCATGTGACTGGGTGGACATGGCTTGGCGGTCATGTGATTGGCTGGGCGTAGCCAATTCAACATCCCTCACATTGAGGCACGCATCTCCTCGCCTGGCCTTTCATGACTGTGGGGATGCTGCAACAGTCATAAGAGTGAAAAATGGTCATAAGTCACTTTTTTCAGTGCCACTGTCACTTTGAATGGTCCCTCCACACAAGCAAAGTACCAGCAAAGGAGGGGAAAAAACTCCAGAGAAGTTCCTGAGACAGGAAGTCTAGTCCTGCCAAGAATGTAATAAGGGTTAACGGAGAGGCAGTTTCTGTAAGCAACACCAGAATGTTTCCTTCCTGCCTTCCTTACAGGATTAGGCCAGGAATTTCTTCTAACAATCGGTTTTCCGAACTGCTTAGAAGGTTAACAACCGGTTCTAGCAAATAGGTGCAAACTGGTAGAATCCCACACCTGGTGCCATAGGTTCACATTACAGGCCGGAACCCACTGGTTCAGTCCGTACCGGCTGAATTCTACTTCAATTCCCAGGATCCTCCAGCCAGTAAGAGAAGCCCTTGATTTAAGGCACACCCACCTTAATTCTGGGAGTTGGAGTCCACCCCTCTTAAAGCAGGTTGGCCGGGGGATTCTGGGAGTGGAAGCCCTCCCCTCTTAAAGCACGCTGGCTGGGGGATTCTGGGAGTGGAAGCCCTCCCCTCTTAAAGCAGGCTGGCTGGGGGATTCTGGGAGTGGAAGCCCACCCCTCTTAAAGTTGCCAAGAGTGGAAAGCCCTGATCAGATGTTCTCCATTTCTCTACTTGAGACTCCTCACCTGCAATTTAATGCTTGATTCACTGTTTTTCAGAAGTCCCTTCAGGTTCCTCCTTCCAAAGCCCACATCTCCTGCAAATAGGTACCGCAATTCCAACTGCAAAATTCTCTCCCTCTTCATCCTTTGCATTTGGACAGACAGACACCGTACCAACCTCCCATCCTCCCATCCTCTCTAGCTGCCCTCCATACTTAAAACCTCTTTTTTCCTTGCTCAACAGTCTCTGAAAGGCTCATTTGACCCTGGAGGACCGAGGGGAGCTGGACTACGCCACCAGGGATGTCTCTGAAGAATGTGGAAAAACAGACTCATCGGTGTACAACAAGGAGGCAGGAAAACAGCACGGGAGATGAAATCGAATTTGAACCCAACAAGCCAGAAAAACAGTTGGTTAAACCTCACGTGGCAAACCCGAGGCATTATTAAATTCAGAGGGGAGAACTGGAAATGGACTGTCACAAGAGAAGCTAGAACATAGAATGACAGAGTTGGAAAAGGTCTTTGAAGGTCTTCTAATCCTGGGGTCGCCAACCTTTTGGACCTCAGGGACCACCAAACTCATCCTTTTAAATCCCGCGGATCAGAAACCCTGGGAAAATCCCCCCAAAAAAGTCTGCAGGAAAATCCCCCACCCCGTTTTCCTACCGATCGATCATTCTTTATTTGGGATCGCAGGATTCCGTCTCCAGCTCCATTCTCAGGGGGAGAGAGAGAGAGAGAGGGTGGGAGAGATTTTTGGCTTCATGCAAGAAAAGCCGCAGAAGCCGCAGAAGTCTTTCTTTCTCTCCCCCAAACTCTGCCAGAAATGAGTCTTTGCCGGCGCAGCCTCTTGGCGCAGGAGGCCTTGCAGGGTCCCCAAGACTCGTTTCTGGTGGAGTTTGGGGGAGAGAAAGAAAGACTTTGGCTGCTTTCCTTGCGTGCATCCAAAAGCAGAAGAGGAAAGAAGTGGAAAGAAGCAGCCCGGTGGCCAGGCCAGGCTCGGGGGGCGAGTAGGGAAAGTTCCCCCCCTTTGCCCTTTCTCCCCTCCCCTCACTACCCCATGGTGTTTACAATGCAAGCAACGCAAGCCTTGTGTTCCCGCGGGCCATGTGAGCAGCGCAGCCTTGTGTCCCAGCACAGCAAGGATTAATTGCTTTGGGGGGGACATTTCTCTGCAGACCACCAAAATTTTCTCACGGACCACCAGTACTCCCTGGCCCACTGGTTGGCAACCTTGGAGGTCATCTAGTCCAACCCCCTGCTCCAGCAGGAGACTTTATACCATCCTGGATAAATGGCAGTACAGTCTGTTCTTGAAAGCCTCCAGAGATAGGGCACCCACAACTTCTGGTGGCCAGCTGTTCCACGGGTTAATTATCCTCATTGCCAGGAAATTTCTCCTTAGTTCTTAATTGCTTTTCTCCTTGGCTAGTTTCCATCCGTAGCTTCTCATCCTGCCTTCAGGAGCTTTGGAGAATAGCTTGACTCCCTCTTCTTTGGGGCAGCCCCTCAGATATTGGAAGGCTGCTCTCCCGTCTCCCCCGGTCCTTCTCTTCCCTAGACCAGCCAGGCCCAGTTCCTGCAACCGTTATTCCTATGTTTTAGTCTCCTTTGATCCTCTTGCCCTTCTCTGCACTTTTTCCAAAGTCTCAATACTTTTTTTGTAATGTGGAGATCAAAACTGGATGCGGAATATTCCAGGTGTGGATTTATAAAGGGATTTATAAAGCGGTGCTAATGCCAGTACTTCACATGATTTTGCTCCTTAGTTCTAGGTTGAATCTCTCCTTGATTGGTTTCCATCTGTTGCTTCTTGTCCTGCCTTCAGGTGTTTTGGAGAATAATTTGACCCCCTCTTCTTTGGGGCAGCCCCTCAAATACTGGAAGACATGTCTGTCCTAGTCCTTCTCTTCACTAAACTAGACATACACCAACTCCTGCAACTGTCCTTCTTATGTTTTAGCCTCTGTTCGCTTAATCCTCGTTGTTGCTTTTCCAGAGTCTCAACATTGCAGAAAATAAAAGAGTTGCAAAAATAAGAGTTTGGGAAGAAGGAAGAGGAACAAGGAGACCTGGCTTGTAGGTCAAGAAGTCACACCTCTATGCAAATCTCAGCCTTTCTATCCCTTTCCTCCAGAGGTCAGGCTGGGTGTAAACATGAGAGCGGGCTTCAAAAAAAAAACACCCTAAAACATTTAAGCAAGAGAAGCAACTCCCATACATTGGGGTGTTTTGGCTCTCCTGAACAGAGAGAAACTTGCAACGTAAAATTGCAAAGCACTCTACAACAGGGGTCTCCAACCTTGGCCACTTGGGAGACTTGTGGACTTCAACTCCCAGAGTTCCTCAGCCAGCAAAGGAGCAATAAGCTTTAAGATGGCTGGACTTCAACTCCCAGAATCCCCCAGCCGGCATGGCAACCCTCCTTTCATTTTCCCTTTCTATTTCCTGCCTTCCTACCTACCACCCTCCCGGCAGAGAGCTTATCCTGGCGTTCCTCACCCCAAAAGAGGGCCTGAGAGAGATGCCCCCTTGTCCCCCTCCCCTCCCCCCAAAGAGGGGCGCCATGCAGATGAACCCCCTTTGCATCTAAGGCAGAGGTCCCCAAACTTGGCCACTTTAAGACTTGTGGACTTCAACTCCCAGGATTCTCCAGCATAGCATAGTGGCTGGAGAATAATGGGAGTTGAAGTCCATAAGTCTTAAAGTGGCCAAGTTTGGGAACCCCTGATCTAAGGGGTTCATAGAGGGGGCATGGGGTCAAAGGTCAGGAGGACAGCTCCCCCTCTTGCAGGGGTCTTCTGCAAGGCCTGTCTGGCAACCCTTGTTGGGTCAGTCTGACCAAAACATGGGCTCTGGCAGAGCCGAGAATGCATCCGGCTCCTTTAAGATTGGTGGATTTCAACTCCCAGAATTCTTCAGCCAGCAAAACTGACTGAGGAATTCTGGGAGTTGAAGTCCATAAGTCTTAAAGTGGCCAAGGTTGGACCACCCTTGCTCTACAAAATTGTAGTGTTGAATACAGGTAATCCTTGACTTACAACAGTTTATTTAACAACCGGAGTTTCAACGGCACTGAAAAAATATGATTTAGGAATGTTTTTCACACTTATGACCGCTGCAGCCGAAAAACGGCTTCTATCCCAGGGCAGGAACTCTGTTGGATTCCTCTATACAGTGCAATATTAATGCAATATCAGGGGTTTTGAATTCAATGTATAGAATGTGAAAGATGTCTGTTTGTGTTTTATTTTCATAGTCATAATGAACACTGAAGATGGTATTTAATTTCGTTGTATGAGGTGCAATGACAATAAATTGAACTAAATTAAACTGAACTAAAAACAAGGACAAATAGGCTGAAAAACAGCTTCTATCCCAGGCCAGGAACTCTGTTGGATTCTACTGTATGGTGCAATATCAATGCAATATCAGGGGTTTCCAATTCAATTGTATAGAACGTGAAAGATGTGTGTTTGTGTTTATTTCCATGGTCATGATGTGCACTGAAGATGGTGTTGGATTTCGTTGTACGAGGTGCAAGGACAATCAAGTAAACTAAAATGGGGGTGGGGTGGGGGGGGAGTGCTGGCAGTAAGCCGAGGTCTACTTCCCACACGGTTTTTTTCCTTCTTCCCTTCCGGCAAGCGGAGAACAGGACGTTGTGTTTGTGTCTGTGTGTGTGTCTCTCTCTCTCTCTCCCTGCCAACGTCAGGAAAGGAGGCGTATTTCGTTCTGCACCATCCATGACACACACAGAAACAACACACACACACACACACACATTGTGGCTCCTGAGGATTGTGTAAACAAGACACATCAAAGAGAAAGGGCAGGATGGGGCAAAGGTTGCCGAAGGGGAAGTGGCGAAGGAGAGGCTGCGTCAGTGCTGAGCAAGGAAGTGGGGGGTTTCTGGGAAGGGAAGTCCAGCCCTCCAAGTTTGGGGGGGGGGGAGAGAGAGAGAGAAGTGGGGTGGCTTGATGTAAACAGAGACAGATGACCCCCCTCCCCGCAAAAAAAGGGGGGGGCTTTGCAGGAACGGTTTGGTTTTTTTCCTCCTTCGGTACAAAATCTGGATGAATAATTTGCAAAAAACCGAGCAATGAATCTTCTATACAGGGAGTCCTCAAGTTGTGACCGCTATTGGGGGTGGTGGGGGGTGGCAGCGTTTCTGTTGTGAGTCAAGAGACATTGGTTGAGGGAGCCTGGCTCCTTTTTTGACGACCTTCCTTGCCTCCGTTGTTGTTAAGTGGATCGCCGCAGCTGATCAACCTTTCCTGCCTCCGTTGTTAAGTGGATCGCTGCCGTTGGTCAGGTAGCAAACAGGGTTGTTAAGTGGATCTGGCTTCCCCACTGACTTAGCGTGTTGCAGGAAGGAGGTCACGGGAACACTGCAACCGTCATAAATGTGAACCGGGTGCCAAGCGTTTTGAATTCTGATCATGTGGCCCCCGGGGGAATGGCGTGACGGTCATTAAGTGTGACAAATCATTTCCCCCCCCCCCCAGGGCTGTTGTTAACTTTGGTCACTAAAGGAAGTCAAGGAGTACCTGTTATGCAATGCAGGGCTCTCCAACCTTGGGAACTTTCAGCCTGGAGGCCTTCAACTCCCAGAATTCCCCAGCCGGCTTTCCTTTAAGTCTGGCGGACTTCAACTCCCAGAATTCAGCTGGCTGGGGAATTCTGGGAGTTGAAGTCCTCCAGGTTTAAAATTCCCAAAGCTGCAGACCCCTGGCCCACAGCATTTTCTTATGCTTGGTCACTCCAACTCTCAGAATTCCCCAAGCTATGTAACATGAATCACAGCTAGTCCTCGACTTACAACAACTTTACAACCCAACAACAGAGAAAAAAGGAACTTAGGACCATTTTTCACAATTAACTCTGCAGCCTTCCCATGCTCACATGATCCAAATATTGCAGACTGAAAACCCAGGTCTTGGGGCCCAGGGCCAAAATAAAAGAGACCCCCGAAACCCTGCACCCCCAAAATAAAGGGGGAGCCCAGCTGGAGAGGGGAGCTACTACAGGTCCTTTCCCCGCTGAAGACAATTCTGTCCTCGACTTTACAACGGCAATTGAGCCCAAAGTTCCTGCTACTAAGTGAAATCTTGAGTTTTGCCTCGTTTTATGACTTTTCCTGGTGCGGTTGTTAAGCGAACCACTGTGGTTATTAAGTGAACCTGGCCTGGCCACCGGGCTGTTTCTTTCCGCTCCTTTCTGCTTCTGCTTTTGGCTGCACGCAAGGAAAGCAGCCAAAGTCTTTCTTTCTCTCCCCCAAACTCCGCCAGAAATGAGTCTTTGGGACCCTGCAAGGCCTCCTGCTCCAAGAGGCTCATTCCTGGCAGAGTTTGGGGGAGAGAAAGAAAGACCTCTGCGGCTTCTGCTGCTTTCCTTGCATGAAGCCAAAAGTCTCTCTCTCTTTCTCTCTCTCTTTCCCTGAGAACAGAGCTGGAGACAGTATCCTGCGATCCCAAATAAAGAACGATCGATCGGTAGGAAAACAGGGTGGGGGGATTTTCCTGCAGACTTTTTGGGGGGATTTTTCCCAGGGTCTCTGGTCCGCCGGATTTAAAAGTATGAGTTTTGGTGGTCCCTGAGGTCCGAAAGGTTGGTGACTCCTGGACTAGATGACCTCCAAGGTCCCTTCCCCCACGATTCTGAATGTGAGTGAAAGAGGAGGCAGGTAGGCCCTTTTCGCTTGTAACCTGGACACACCTGGGTGTTGGCAGGAGTCGCAGGAGGAAATCTCTCAACAACCCACAAAAGAAAATCACAACAAAGCAGCCCCTGACGTCAAAGGCTTCGGTTGCCACCGGCTGCAGGGAAGGAAAGCCGATTTTCCAACGCCAGGTTTAAAAAAAAAAAACAGACAAAAACTTAACCATTGTTTTTGGGGTTTTTTTTTGAACAACGGTTGTCCATCAAAGGTAGTCGTTGCCTTTGGCATGGATGAATGGGGCTGGAACAGGCCTCCTTGGGGGTTACCCAAGAAGCAACGGGTGGAAACTCATCCAGGAGAGAAGCCACCTGGAATTAAGGAGGAATTTCCTAATAGGGAGGACAATTAACCAGTGGAACCGCTGGCCACTAGACGTTGTGGGTGCTCCATCGCTGGAGGCGTTCTGAAAAAGTATAAGAGGAGGGGTTGGACTAGGAGACCTCCGGGTCTCGGGTTATTCTGCTAAGGATGGAAACCAAGAGAGATGCAACGCAGAACTAAGGAGAAGCTTCCTAAGAGTGAGGATAATTAACCAGTGGAACAGCTGGCCACCCGAAGTTGTGGCTGCTCCATCCATGGAGGTTTTTAAGAAAAGATTGGACAGCCATAATGGTGTAGGGTCTCCTGTTTGAGAAGGGGGTTGGATTAGAAGACCTCCAAGGTCCCTTCTAACTCTATTATTCTGCTATCCTTCCTTCCTACCCCTTCCTTCCTTTCTTCTTCCTTCCTTCCTTCCCTTTCCTCCCTTTCCTTCCTTCCTACTTCCTTCCTTCTTCCTTCCTTTCCTTCCTCCCTTCCCCTTCCTCCCTTTCCTTCCTTTCCCTCATTCCTCCTTCCTCTTTCCTTCCTTTCCCTCATTCCTTCCTTCCCTTCCTTCCTTTCTTTCCTTCATTCCTTCCTTCCTTCTTTCCTTCCTCCCTCCCTCCCTGAAGGTTCTTACGACCAGATCAGACCGCTATTCGTTTGAACTGGCAGAGGGTCTCCTGCTTGAGCAGAGGGTTGGACTAGAAGACCTCCAGGGCCCTTCCCAGCTCTATTCTGATTGGTTGGTGGATCCCGTTGAAATGAGGGAATGAGAAAGAGAGAATGAAAGAATCTGAGGGTTGAAAGAAACTGAATTACACACACACACACACAAATCCAATTTACAGGTGCTCCTGGACTTACGGCCACAGCTGAGCCCAAAATTTCTGTGGCCGCTAAGCAAGACAACGAAGCGAGTTTTGTCCCTTTTCCCCACCTTTCTTGCCACCGTCGTTAAGCGGATCCCTGCCATTGATCCCTTAAGTAAATCTGGCCGTCAAGGGAATCGGGCTTCCCTTTTTGCTTGTCAGAGCAGAAGGTCGTAGAAAGAGGACGGCGCGACCCCTGCAAAAACCATCTTAACTACGAATCAGTGGCCGAGGGTCCGGCTTTCAATCACGTGACCACGGGGGAGGCTGCAACAATGGTCGTAAGTGTGAAAAACGGTCCTTCCTAAGGTCTACCTGTGGCTGGCACACCTGCAGGAATGGCTACCTCTGCCACTGCCTACCGTTCCCATCATGGGCAGAGCCAAGGGGGGGAACCTAAGCCGAAACAGGTGAGGTGAGGTGGGAGGGGCGGGGTAGGAGGAGGGGGTGAGTAGCGTAGGCTGCTTTGTTCCACCTGGGGCCTTGTTAGCTTCTCCGTCTCCTTCCGGGTGGCTGACAATCACAGTAACCCAGCAACACAACCGCAGAAGGATGGAGTTGGAAGGGACCCTGGAGGTCTTCTAGTCCAACCCCCGCTTTGCTCAAGCAGGAGCAATTTTCTCCCCCAGGCCATTTCAGACTTCCCTGCCAACTTGGATAGGGGAAAAACGTTTTCTTACACAACAAGTTGCAACAGTAACACAACCCAGTGGAGACAGGAGCAAACAGGCAGGGGAAGAGACGGGGGGGGGGGGGGGGGGGGAAAAGAGGGGGGGGCTGCTTTGGGATCCAGGCTGAGAAAGGGGGGTGGGAGAAAAGGTACCCCAAAAGATGGGGAGGAAGGAATTGAGACCGTACAGTGCAGCGAAGAGACTTTGGCCTAGAGACGAAGGCTGGAAACCAGGCGACTGCGAGTTCTAGTCCCACCTTAACTACGGAAGCCGGCTGGGTGACTTTGAGCCACTCCCCCGGCGGCTGGGAGTTCTAGCCACGAGAGCCAGTTGGGGGACTTTGGGCCAAACCACTGGGAGATGGTGAGTTCTGGTCAGACTTTAGGCATGGAAGCTTGGCTGGGTGACTCTGGGCCAATCACCAGGCGGCTGGGAGTTCTAGTCCCATTTGGGGCCATGAAAGCTTGGCCGGGGGACTTTGGGCCTCTCTTTCAGCCTAACCCACTTCACAGGGTTGTTGTTGTTGTTGTGGGGAAAAGAGGAGGAAGGAGTACTCTGTGTGTGTATGTGTGTGCCACCTTGAGTTATTTATAAAAATAATTTTAAAAAGTGGGAGGAGAAAGAAAGGAAGGAAACAACCGAAGGGAGGGAAGTAGGGAGGAAAGAGAGAAGAAGGGAGGGAGGAAGATGGGAAGGGAGGGAGGAGGGAGGGAGGGAGAAAGGAAGGAGGGAGGGAGAAAGGAAGGAGGGAGAGAGAAAGGAGGGAGGGAAGAAAGGAAGGAAGGAGGGAGGGAGGAAGATGGGAAGGAAGGAAAGAGGAGAGGGAAGAAGGGAGAAAGAAAAGAAGGGGGATGGATGGATGGATGGACGGACATGAATGAATGAAGGGGGATGGAAGAAATAAGAGAGGAAGGAAGGAGGGAGGGAGGAAGGGGGATGGACAGATGGGAAGGAATGAATGAAGGGGGACGAAAGAAGTAAGAAGAGATGAAGAAAGAAAGAGAGAAAGAAAGAAAGAAAGAAAGAAAGAAAGAAAGAAAGAAAGAAAGAAAGAAAGAAAGAAAGAAAGAAAGAAAGAAAGAAAGAAAGAAAGAAAGAAAGGAGGAAGGAAGGAAGGAAGGAAGGAAGGAAGGAAGGAAGGAAGGAAGGAAGGAAGGAAGGAAGGAAGGGGAAGATAGTTGGGTCCTTGGTGCTCTCTGAGCTTGGTGGGTTTCTTGCAGACGTTTCATGGCCCAACTAGGGAACATCATCAGTGCTAGAAGGGAGGGAGGGAGGAAGGAAGGAAGGAAGGAAGGAAGGAAGGAATGAATGAAGGGGGATGGATGGATGGAGGGGGAGGAATGAATGAAGGGGGACGGAAGAAGTAAGAAGAGAAGAAGGAAGGGAAGGAAGGAAGGGAGGGAGGGAGGGTCCCCAGGGGTTTTTGGCCAGCCAGGCAGAGAACCGCTTTGCGGTTGGTCTTCTTCTGACCAACCGCTGGACTTTGGACGGCTGCCCTTCCGGCCTGGCTGCCCTCAAGGGGACCCACGTGTGCCCGGAGGCAGCCAAAGGCTGGAAAGGGGATCAGAAGCAGGGATTACTCCGAGACAGAAGATACTCCTTGGAGGGAAAGGGCAGCTGCTGCTCCAGGCTGGGCCAAAGTCACTCTGTCCAGGCGGAGACCCCTCCCCCCTCCCCAAGACCTCCTCCCCAAGAGAGTCCCAAGGGGGGGGGGCTGCCCCACGTGGCCGGCCTCCTCTGGCCGTAACCAAGTTACGGCCGGGTTGCCACGTGGGGTTGCCACGGAGGGCCCTCTAGCCGAGCAAAAATGTGGCAGGCCGGTGTGTTTGTGTGTGTTTGTGTGTGTGTGGCATCTCTGCCCACTTCACCCCCAAGTCCCCGTGCTCTTTTCGGCGTTTCAGGGAGTCCTCGACTTTACGACCACATTTCCGTCGCTAAGCGAGACGGCTGTTAAGGGGGCTTTGCCCCACTTTGCAACCTTCCTGGCCAGCGTGGTGAGCAACAGCCCCAGAGCTTAAGGCTGATCTATACCACCTCACAGGCCCCTCTGGGTGGTTTATGGAGCCGGCCATCTTGCCAGGTCCTCATTTTAACGACCTCGGAAGGACGGAAGGACGAGTCAACTCGGAGCCCCGGTGAGATTCGAACCCCCGGCAGTGGGCAGAGTTATTAGCCTGCAAGACAGGCTAATTCTGTATTGTGGTCCTCAACTGACGACCACAACGGAGCCCAACATTTCCATCGCTAAGCAAGACTGCTGTTAAATGAGCTTTTGCCTCGTTTTATCTTTCTCAGCACCGTTGTTAAGTGAATCCCTGCCGTTGATAACTTTTAGCAACCCGGTCGTTAAGTGAATCTGGCCTCCCCCGTGGTCTTGGCTCGTCAGAAGGCCGCCAAAGGGGAATTGCGTCACCCCGGGACTCGTCATAAATGTGAGTCAGGGGTCTGAATTTTGCTCACGTGATCATTGGGGGGGCGACGGCCGTCAAGGGCAAAAGACGGTCCTAAAAGCCAACCTATTTCAGTGCTGTTGTGACTTTGGACGGTCGCTAAGTGAAGCATCGTTGTAACTCGAGGACTTGCCTGTACGATGCAGGGAATAATTTCGGGGGGGGGGGATGACGGACAGATGGGGAGCCCTCTCAGCTGGACTCTTTCTCCACCCAGATGCCCCCAAAAGACTCAAAGAGAGTTGTTGTTGTGGTTGTTTTTTTTCCCAGCAGTTGTGAGTCACTCTGTGTAACAAAACCCACAAAAGCCTCTTAAATCCTCAAAGCCCCAGCAGATCCTCCCACTTCCTCCTCTACTTCACAGGACTGTTATTTGGGGGGAGGGAAGGAGGGAATGGAGGCTTAAGAAGGAAATCAAAGCCCCCCCCTCCCTCCCCTGCACCCCAAATCTATGGCCGGTCTCTTTTGCAACGCCGGCTTCCCTGGCGAGAAAATGGAAATATTTAGGGAGAGGCAGAGAAAAGGGAAGCAGGGGCTGGGGGGGGGGGGCTCCCTCTTTTCCGTGGGGTTCCCATGTCTGAGAAAGGGAGTTGGGGGGGGGGCTCATGCTTTCATGGGCCAGGGTTCAAGGCAGGCTTCCCGCCTCTTGCCTGGTCAGCGGGGAAACTTCTCTTCCACTGAAGGGAGAGGAAAAAGTTGGCATTTGGGGTTATCGCCCTGGAATTTTTCTTTCTTTTTCTTCCAGCCAAAAAAACAGGAGGAAGAAGAAAGGGGAGACAGGAAGTCAGGAAGGAGGGAGGAGAGGGAGGGAAGGAGGAGGAAGGGGACAGGGAGAAGGAAGAAGGGAGGGGAGGAAAGGAGGAAGAAGCGGGGAAGAGGAAGGGAAGGAAGGAGAAGGAAGAGGCGGGAGGAAGGAAGGAGGGAAGAAAAGGAGGGAAGGAGGAAGAAAAGAGCAGGGGAGGGAAGGGAAGGAGGGAGGAGAGCGAGGAAAGAGGGGGAGGGGAGGAGGAAGGAAGGGGGAAAAGACCAGGGGAGGGAAGGAGGGAAGGGAAGAGAAGGAGGAAGTGGGAGGGAAGGGAGAGGGAGGAAGAAGTGGAGAGGGGAGGAGGGAGGGAAAGAGGAAGAAGGAAGAAGGAAGGGGAGGGAGGGGGAATAGACCAGGGGAAGGAAGGAGGGAGGGAAAGAGGGAAGGAAGGAGAGAGAAAAGAGCAGGGGAAGGAGAAGGAGGGAGGAGAGGGAAGAAGGAGGGAAAGGAGGGAGGAAGAAAGGAAGAAAAATTAAGGAAGGGAGGGAGGAGAGGCAGCCCTGTAAGGAATAAATCACGGAAGGCCACAGAATAAACCACTTGCTCCCATAAGTTGGACTCCAACTCTCCTTTTCCCAGCCTGGACTCAAGTCACCCGCACCCCCCTCAAAAAAGATCAACTTTCTTGCTCTACACAAGTGGGACCCCCCAACTCACAAGCACGGCAACTGCAGCCTGGTCCTTGAGCCCGCCCTCCCATTTCTGGCTGCCGTCAAACAGGAAATATTGAGACCATTTGCTAATGGGGGGCCTTACAGTATCTGCAGGCAGCCGTTTATTCTTATTTTTTTCTGCATCCATCAGCTGAGCTGTTCTGGGCACCAAAGAATGGGGGGGGGGGAATTCCAGCCCCATCTAGGAGGGAGGGCATTGCGAAGTCAAATCTGGCTCGGCAATGGGCCCCGACGGCGGTCGTAACTCGGGGACTCCCCCACATCTTGCAAAAAAGAGGTCCTCGTTTTTTAAAAAAACTATTCTTGTTGCTGGTGGTGTCCGAACTTTCTTCCCAGGACTTGGGGGAGCCCCCCCATCCCGGGAGGCTCTGTGTGCAGTTGTGCAAACACAACCTGTGTTGTAGCAACGGTGGGGCAGCAACAGAAGGCTGACTGGGAGAGGGTTGGCGTGGCACACAGGTGGAGACCAAGAATAGATGGGTGGCTTTTGGCAGGAGGAGGGGAGGAAGGAAGGAGGAGGAAGGGGGAGAAAAAGGAGGATGGGGAAGGGGGAGGAGGGACAGGGGGGAGGGGAAAGAGGGAGGGGAGGAAGGAAGGAGGAGGAAGGGGGAGAAAAGGAGGATGGGGAAGGGGAGGAGGGACAGGGGGGAGGGGAGGAAGGGGGAGGAAGAGGAGGGGGGAGAAGGAGGAGAAGGATGAAGAAGGAAGGGGAGGAGGAGGAGGATGGGGAAGGTGGAGGAGGGACAGGGGAGGGGAGGAAGGAGAGGGGGATGGGAAGAGGGAAGAAGAGGAGGGGGAGGAAGAGGAGGAAGAAGGAGGGGAGGAGAGGAGGAGGAGGAGGAGAAGATGAGAAAGGAGGGGGAGGGAGGGGGAAGGAGGAGGGGGAAGAAAAGGAGGAGGGAGAAGGAGGGGGAGGAAGAGGGGGAGGAGGAAAAGGAGGAAGGAGGAGGGGAGGGAGGGGGAAGGAGGAGGGAGAGGAAGAGGAGGAGGGGGAAGGAGGGGGAGGGGTAGGAAAAGGGGAAGGAGGAGGAAGAGGGGGAGGAGGAGGAGGAGGATGGAGAGCTTAGCTGGCTGGAGAATTCTGGGAGTTGAAGTCCACCCATCTTAGAGGGCCCAAGGGTGGCGACCTCGGAGCTGGGTAAATCCTCGGGCAAAAGAAGAACCTCCATCCAGGAGCACCTCAACAGCTCACCTGGCAGATCCAAGGGAGGGGGGGGGGTAAAGTGGGGGGAGGCATATACCTGTTTGGGGGGGGGGGGGGGGATTCTGGGAGTTGTGGCCAAAGCTCAGCCATCCAGCCGCAGAGGCCTCTGGGATGAAAAAACCTGCCGGCCGAGCTGCCTTGCCTAGGCTCAGGCTGAGCAGAACCTGAGATCAGAGGAAAAGCTCCCATTTGGCCAAGCCCCAAATGTTGGCTTCCTGAGCTTTAGAAGCCCCCTTGAAGGGTTTGCGAGGGGACCGAAATCTCTGCCGGGAACTCCCAAGCCCCCCAAGCCATCGATTTCTGCAAGAGGAAGCCGGGATTAGGAGACGGAGGGCCAGATTACGGGAAACCCAGTCCGATAATTGAGCAGATGGGACTCTTTTCTCTCTCTCTCTCTCTCTCTCTCTCTCTCTCTTTCTTTTTGTAAAGATAAGTTTGCTCTCAGAATGCTAATTGCCCCTTGACCCCCATTCTTGACCAGTGGTGGAGCTCCAACTTCTTGGAACTTGCAAACGGTTCCACTGGTCGATTAACTTTAACACATTAACAGAATTGGAAGGGATCTTGTAGGTCATCTAGACCAACCCGCCCACCTAAGCAGGAGACCATACACCATTTCTGACCAAGGGCAGCCCAGTCTCTCCTTAGAAGCCTCCACGGATGAAGCTCCCACAGCTTCTGAAGGCAACTTCTGTTCCATCAGTTGATGTTCTCCCTGTCAGGAAATTCCTCCTTATTTCCAGGTTGAATCTTTCCTTGGTCAGTTTCCATCCATTGTTCCTTGTCTGGCCTTCGGGTGCTTTGGAGAATAGCTTGATCCCCTTCCTCCTCTCTTTGGCAGCCCCTCAAATATTGGAAGGCTGCTCTCCTGTCTCCCCTGATCCTTCTCTTCCCTAGACTAGCCAGGCCCAGTTCCTGCAACCGTTCATCGTATGTTTTGGTCTCCAGTCCCCTCATCCTCCTGGTTGCTCTTCTCTGCACTTTTTCTAGAATCTCAACCTCTTTTTTTATAGTGTGGTGACCAAAACTGGATGCAGGACTCTAGCTGTGGCCTTACTAAGGATGGATGGATAGATGGATGGATGGATGGATGGATGGACAGAGATGATAGATAGATGACAGAGATACAGTATACATAGACAGACAGACAGATATGATATAGATGGATAGACAGAGAGATAGACAGACTATTCAATGCCCAGTTCCTGCAACTGTTCATTGTAGGTTTGAACTTCCAGTCCCCTCATCCTCCTGCTTGCTCTTCTCTACACTTTTTCTAGAGTCTCAACATCTGTTTTTATAGTATGGTGACCAAAACTGGGTGCAGCACTTGAGGTGTGGCCTTACTAAGGCTTTATAGAGTGGTATTAGTACCTCCCTTGATCTCAATTGTATCCCTCTGTTAATGCAACTTAGGGCTGCATTGGCTTTTCTGGCTGCTGCTGCACACGGCTGGCTCCCATTTAGCTGGTTGTCCACTAAGACCCCAAGATCCCTCTCCCAGTTCCTGCTATTGAGCCTGGTTTCACCCAGTCAATTATATGTGTCCTTTGGGTTTTTCTTGCCTAAGTGTAGGATTTACTTTCCTCTACACTGAATTTCATTTTGGTTGTCCACTAAAACTCTTTGAAAGGCTCCATTCGACTTACCCCCCCAACCTTACTTTTTAGGATAAAAACTGATTTCAGGGAAAACAGGAAGAGGGTTGAATTCTCATTCTTCGCGCGCTGTAGTACAGGTAGTTTTCCGACTGACGACCACAATGGAGCCCAACACTTCTGGTGTTTACATGACTTTCGCCCCAATTTAGAATCTCGCTCGACACCGTTGCTAAGAGAATCGCTGCAGTCGTTAAGTGAGTCACATGGTCATTAAGTGAATCCAGCTTCCTGCGTTGACTTTGCTAGTCCGACAGTCGCAAAAGGGGATCACGTGACCCCATCCACCCACCCCCGGGACGCTACGACCGTCGTAAATACGAGTCCATCGCCGAGCGCCTGAATTTGGATCACGTAACCACAAGGATGCTGCAGCGGTCGTAAGTCTGAAAAACGGGCATAAGTCACTTTTTTTTCCATTGCCGTTGTAACTTTGGTCACAAACTGTTGTAAATCAAGGACTACCTGTCATTGCTAATTGTCCTTTGCCCTCTGTCCTTTGGTCAGACACCGGACTTGGTGATATGGGGTTGCACCAGGGTGGGGAGGGCTGCCCACTGTCCTAAGTGGTTGCACAATAGGGCGCATGAGTCCGTCATCTGCACCTCTATGACTGTCTGGTTTGGTTCTGCAACCCAACAGGACAGACACAGACTTCAGAGGATAATTAGGACTACAGGAAAAACAATTATTACCCACCTGCCTTCCATTGGACCTGTATATTGCACGAGTCAAAAAGAGGGCTATGAAAATATCTACACACCCCTCACATCCCGGACATAAACTGGAGGTTTTTAAGAAGAGATTGGACAGCCACTTGTCTGAAATGGTATAGGTCTTCTGCTTGAGCAGAGGGTCAGACTAGAAGACCTCTGAGGTCCCTTCCAACTCTGTTATTCTGTTTCAACTCCTTCCCTCAAAACGATGCTAAAGAGAACAACTAGACACAAGGGGAGTTTCTTCCCGAAAGCCATCACTCTACTAAACAAATAATTCTCTCAACACTGTCCAACTATTTACAAAGTCTGCACTACTATTATTGTTAATCTTCTCATCACTCCTTATCACCATCCCCTCCCACTTGTGACTGTAGGATTGTAACTTTGTCGCTGGTATCCTTACGATTTTTATTGACTGTTTCCTGGTATGATTTGATTCCCAATTTGTACCCTATTAAGTGTTGTACTGATGATTCTTGATGAATGTCTCTTTCCTTTATGTACATTGAGAGCATTTGCACCAAGACAAATTCCTTGTGTGTCCAATCATACTTGGGCAATAAAAAGAATTTTTATTCTATTCTATTTCTATTCCTATTCCATTCTAATTCTATTCTATATTCTATTCTATTCCATTCCATTCCTATTCCTATTCCTATTCTAATTTCTGTTCTATTCTAATTTCTGTTCTATTCTATTCTAATTTCTGTTCTATTTTCTATTCTATTCTATTCTTCTATTCCATTCCTCATTCCAATATTCTATTCGATTTGATTCAGTTCGATTCTTCTATTTTATTCCATTCCTATTTCTATCAGAATAATTATTTCTAATTATTCTATTCTAATATTAGAATAGAATAATTTCTATTCTATTCTAATTTCTGTTCTATTCTAATTTCTGTTCTGTTCTGTCTATTCTATTCTAACCAGATGAAAAAGAGGGAAGGAAAGGGAGAGAGAAAGATTGATTCTCCGCATCCATGGCTGGGGAATTCTGGGCTTTGAAGTCCATGCATTTTAAAGAATTCTGGTTGGGGGATTCTGGGAGCCCACCCCTCTTAAAATCCCTAAACTTGAAAAAGCTTGATCAGAAGGATCCAAAGGACTTCCCCAGGACTCACAGGCTCTATTTATTCAGCAACACTAAAGAAAAGGAAATAAAACTTTTTATTCTGCTGGAA
>CM042836.1:2335373-2372873 GCA_023653725.1 Bungarus multicinctus
GGGGAGGAGAGGAATAAGAAGGAGGGGAGGATGATGAGGAACGGAGGAGGAGAGAAGGATGAGAGAGGGGGAGGGAGGGGGCAAGGAGGAGGGGAAAAAAGGAGGAGGGAGACGGAGGGGGAGGAAAGGGGATGAGGACAAGGAGGAAGGTGTGGGGAGGGAGGGGAAGGAGGAGGGAGGGAAGCGGAGGAGGGGGAAGGAGGGGATGGTATGCCAAGGGGAAGGAGGAGGAGAGGGGAGGCGGAGGATGAGGATGGAAGCTTAGCTGGCTGGAGAATTCTGGGAGTTGACGTCCACCCATCTTAGAGGGCCCAATGTGGCGACCTCGAGCTGGGTAAATCCTCGGCAAAAGAGAACCTCCATCCAGGAAGCACCCTCAACGCTTCACCTGGCAGTCCAGGAGGGGGTGTAAATGTAGGGGGTGGGGGGAGCATATACCTGTTTGGGGGGGGGGGGGGGATTCTGGAGTTGTGGCCACAGCTCAGCCTCGCATGCCGCAAGTCCTCTGGGTGAAAAAACCTGCCTCCGAGCTGCCTTGCCTAGCTTTCAGGCTGAGCAAACCCCTGAGATCAGGAAAAGCTCTCCCATTTGGCCAAGCCCCAAATGTTGGCTTCCTGAGCTTTGAAGCCCCCTTGAAGGGTTTTCTAGGGTACCGAAAATCTCTGCCGGGAACTCCCAAGCCCCCCAATCCATCGATTGCTGCAAGAGGAAGCCGGGATTAGGAGACGGAGGCCAGTTACGGGAAACCCAGTCCCGATTTGGAGGCAGATGGGACTCTTTTTCCTCTCTCTCTCTCTCTCTCTCTCCTCTCTCTTTCTTTTGTAAGATAAGTTTGCTCTCAGAATGCTAATTGCCCCTTGACCCCCATTCTTGACCAGTGGTGGAGCTCCAACTTCTTGGAACTTGCAAACGGTTCCACTGGTCGATTAACTTTAACACATTAACAGAATTGGAAGGGATCTTGTAGGTCATCTAGACCAACCCGCCCACCTAAGCAGGAGACCATACACCATTTCTGACCAAGGGCAGCCCAGTCTCTCCTTAGAAGCCTCCACGGATGAAGCTCCCACAGCTTCTGAAGGCAACTTCTGTTCCATCAGTTGATGTTCTCCCTGTCAGGAAATTCCTCCTTATTTCCAGGTTGAATCTTTCCTTGGTCAGTTTCCATCCATTGTTCCTTGTCTGGCCTTCGGGTGCTTTGGAGAATAGCTTGATCCCCTTCCTCCTCTCTTTGGCAGCCCCTCAAATATTGGAAGGCTGCTCTCCTGTCTCCCCTGATCCTTCTCTTCCCTAGACTAGCCAGGCCCAGTTCCTGCAACCGTTCATCGTATGTTTTGGTCTCCAGTCCCCTCATCCTCCTGGTTGCTCTTCTCTGCACTTTTTCTAGAATCTCAACCTCTTTTTTTATAGTGTGGTGACCAAAACTGGATGCAGGACTCTAGCTGTGGCCTTACTAAGGATGGATGGATAGATGGATGGATGGATGGATGGAGACAGAGATGATAGATAGATGACAGAGATACAGTATACATAGACAGACAGACAGATATGATATAGATGGATAGACAGAGAGATAGACAGACTATTCAATGCCCAGTTCCTGCAACTGTTCATTGTAGGTTTGAACTTCCAGTCCCCTCATCCTCCTGCTTGCTCTTCTCTACACTTTTTCTAGAGTCTCAACATCTGTTTTTATAGTATGGTGACCAAAACTGGGTGCAGCACTTGAGGTGTGGCCTTACTAAGGCTTTATAGAGTGGTATTAGTACCTCCCTTGATCTCAATTGTATCCCTCTGTTAATGCAACTTAGGGCTGCATTGGCTTTTCTGGCTGCTGCTGCACACGGCTGGCTCCCATTTAGCTGGTTGTCCACTAAGACCCCAAGATCCCTCTCCCAGTTCCTGCTATTGAGCCTGGTTTCACCCAGTCAATTATATGTGTCCTTTGGGTTTTTCTTGCCTAAGTGTAGGATTTACTTTCCTCTACACTGAATTTCATTTTGGTTGTCCACTAAAACTCTTTGAAAGGCTCCATTCGACTTACCCCCCCAACCTTACTTTTTAGGATAAAAACTGATTTCAGGGAAAACAGGAAGAGGGTTGAATTCTCATTCTTCGCGCGCTGTAGTACAGGTAGTTTTCCGACTGACGACCACAATGGAGCCCAACACTTCTGGTGTTTACATGACTTTCGCCCCAATTTAGAATCTCGCTCGACACCGTTGCTAAGAGAATCGCTGCAGTCGTTAAGTGAGTCACATGGTCATTAAGTGAATCCAGCTTCCTGCGTTGACTTTGCTAGTCCGACAGTCGCAAAAGGGGATCACGTGACCCCATCCACCCACCCCCGGGACGCTACGACCGTCGTAAATACGAGTCCATCGCCGAGCGCCTGAATTTGGATCACGTAACCACAAGGATGCTGCAGCGGTCGTAAGTCTGAAAAACGGGCATAAGTCACTTTTTTTTTTCCATTGCCGTTGTAACTTTGGTCACAAACTGTTGTAAATCAAGGACTACCTGTCATTGCTAATTGTCCTTTGCCCTCTGTCCTTTGGTCAGACACCGGACTTGGTGATATGGGGTTGCACCAGGGTGGGGAGGGCTGCCCACTGTCCTAAGTGGTTGCACAATAGGGCGCATGAGTCCGTCATCTGCACCTCTATGACTGTCTGGTTTGGTTCTGCAACCCAACAGGACAGACACAGACTTCAGAGGATAATTAGGACTACAGGAAAAACAATTATTACCCACCTGCCTTCCATTGGACCTGTATATTGCACGAGTCAAAAAGAGGGCTATGAAAATATCTACACACCCCTCACATCCCGGACATAAACTGGAGGTTTTTAAGAAGAGATTGGACAGCCACTTGTCTGAAATGGTATAGGTCTTCTGCTTGAGCAGAGGGTCAGACTAGAAGACCTCTGAGGTCCCTTCCAACTCTGTTATTCTGTTTCAACTCCTTCCCTCAAAACGATGCTAAAGAGAACAACTAGACACAAGGGGAGTTTCTTCCCGAAAGCCATCACTCTACTAAACAAATAATTCTCTCAACACTGTCCAACTATTTACAAAGTCTGCACTACTATTATTGTTAATCTTCTCATCACTCCTTATCACCATCCCCTCCCACTTGTGACTGTAGGATTGTAACTTTGTCGCTGGTATCCTTACGATTTTTATTGACTGTTTCCTGGTATGATTTGATTCCCAATTTGTACCCTATTAAGTGTTGTACTGATGATTCTTGATGAATGTCTCTTTCCTTTTATGTACATTGAGAGCATTTGCACCAAAGACAAATTCCTTGTGTGTCCAATCATACTTGGGCAATAAAAAGAATTTTTTATTCTATTCTATTTCTATTCCTATTCCATTCTAATTCTATTCTATATTCTATTCTATTCCATTCCATTCCTATTCCTATTCCTATTCTAATTTCTGTTCTATTCTAATTTCTGTTCTATTCTATTCTAATTTCTGTTCTATTTTCTATTCTATTCTATTCTTCTATTCCATTCCTCATTCCAATATTCTATTCGATTTGATTCAGTTCGATTCTTCTATTTTATTCCATTCCTATTTCTATTCAGAATAATTAATTTCTAATTATTCTATTCTAATATTAGAATAGAATAATTTCTATTCTATTCTAATTTCTGTTCTATTCTAATTTCTGTTCTGTTCTGTTCTATTCTATTCTAACCAGATGAAAAAGAGGGAAGGAAAGGGAGAGAGAAAGATTGATTCTCAGCATCCATGGCTGGGGAATTCTGGGCTTTGAAGTCCATGCATTTTAAAGAATTCTGGTTGGGGGATTCTGGGAGCCCACCCCTCTTAAAATCCCTAAACTTGAAAAAGCTTGAATCAGAAGGATCCAAAGGACTTCCCCAGGACTCACAGGCTTCTATTTATTCAGCAAACCTCAACGAAAAGGAAATAAAACTTTTTATTTCCTGCGGAATCTATGATCCGTTCCGCTGCTTCATCTCGGACTGCGGGAGAGGAAAATCTGCGGGTGACCCATTTCGGGATGAACCCTACAGGGGAAATCCCAGACAAGCAGGTCAAAGGGGATCGGTAGCGATCTGGGGACCCTCTGCTGACCCAGGCAGTCCTGGCCAAGGGTTAATCTTTTTATGGCCGACGGTCATAAAAGCTTGCAAGGCTCAGACTTGGTGGCTGCAAGGAATGAACCATTGCAATTTGGGTGGGAGGGGTGTGTGTGAATGGATTAAGAGGGGAAATTGGCCGGAAGCTGAGGCTAAACCCCTTGCCTTTAAAACAGAAGTGCCCAAACTTGGCCACTTTACAACTGGTGGACTTCAACTCCCAGAATTCTCCAGCCAGTTATGCTAGGCAGTCCTCAACATACGTCCGTTCCTTTAATGACCGTTTGATGTTTTAGCAAAACGGAAAAAAAGTAACTTAGGAGCGTTTTTCACTCTTTCTTTCTTTCCTTTCCCCCTCTCTTTCTTTCCCTCCTTTCTTTCCCTCTTTCTTTCTTCCCTCCCTCCCTCTTTCTATCTCTTTTTCTTTCTTTCTTTCTTCCCTCCCTCCCTTTCTTTGTTTCTTTTTTCCCTTCCCTCTCTCTTTCCCTTTCTTTCCCTCCCCCTCTCTTTCTTTCTTTCTTTCTTTCTTTCTTTCTTTCTTTCTTTCTTTCTTTCTTTCTTTCTTTCTTTCCTTTCCTCTCTTTCCCTTTCTTTCTTCTCTCCCTCCCTGTTTCTTTTTCTTTCTTTCTTTCTTTCTTTCTTTCTTTCTTTCTTTCTTTCTTTCTTTCTTTCTTTCTTTCCTTTCCTCTCTTTCCCTTTCTTTCTTCTCTCCCTCCCTCTTTCTTTCTTTCTTTCTTTCTTTCTTTCTTTCTTTCTTTCTTTCTTTCTTTCTTTCTTTCTTCCTCTTTCTTTCTTCCCTTCCTCCCTTTCTTTCCCTCCCTTCCCTTCCTCCCTTTCTTTCTTTCCCTCCCTCCCCTCCCTTCCTTTCTTTCTTTCTCTCCCTCCCTCTTTCTTTTCTTCTTTCTTTCTTTCTTTCTTTCTTTCTTCTTCTTTCTTTCTCTTCTTTCTTTCTCTTTCTTTCTTTCTTTCTTTCTTTCTTCTTTCTTTCTTTCTTTCTTTCTTTCTTTCTTTCTTTCTTTCTTTCTTTCTTTCCTTCCTTCTTTCCTTCCTTCCTTCCTTTTCTTTCTTTCTCTCTCTCTCTCTCTCTTTCTTTCCCTCCCTCCTTCCTCCCCTCCCTCTTCCTTTATTTCCCACCTTGTGGATTGATAAAACAAGGCAAAACTTTGACACCTCTGAATTACAGGCAGTCCTCAAATTACAACCGTTCATTGAATGACTATTCAAAGTTACAACATCACTGGGAAAAAAACAACTTATGCCCACTTTTCACACCTACGACCGTTGCAGCCTTCCCATGGTCACATGATGAGAATTCAGACGCTCCGTGCCCCGACTCGTATTTACAACGGTCGCAGCGTCCCGGGGGGCGGGGTGTCACTCGGTCCCCTTTTGCGACCTTCCTCCATGGGGGGAGCCGGATTCGCTTAGCAACCAGGTGACTAACCTAACGATGGCAGAGAACCACTTAACGGTTGTGACGTAAAACGGGGCAAACTCACCCAACAGCTGTCTCACTTAGGCACCATAAATATTTGGGCTCCATCGTGGTCGTAAGTCGAGGGCTACCTGCACCTGGCCACAACCTCCCAGGGTCTCTGAGAAGCGTGCAATGATCAAAGGGAAGGGCACAGCCGGCCACCACGCGACCGGAGCTGATAATCTCTTGTTTACACGGGGGAGCAGGGCCGACTGTCTACCTCCTCCTCCTCCGATAAGCGCCGGTGTTATCGGCTGGTTCCATGGAAGGAAAGGGTGGGCCCCCTCCTCCCCCCTTGCTGATTCCCAATGTGTGTGTGTGTGCGTGCGTGTGTGTACATGCAAAGTCACTGGGGTGTTCGGCCACTGGCTCCTCCGCCACACACTTATGATTTGCACAGCTGCACGCACAAAAGCCACCACCACGGACTAGTATGTCGTTTGCCTAAGCAGACAGTGGAAGTCCGTTCCCAGCCGGGCATGTCAGGCAGAAGCAAGCCAGGTTGTAAGGGAGAAACAAGCCAGAATCCTCCTCCTCCTCCCTTCAGGACTGATGACGTTACCTAGTTGGGTCACGAAACGTCTGCAAGAAAACCACCAAGTTTCAGAGGGCACCAAGGGCCCCACAATTATTCCTCCTCCTTCTCCTCCTCCCTTCTAGCATTGATGATGTTACCTAGTTGGGTCATGAGACGTCTACAAGTAAACCATGAAGCTCAGAAAGCACCAAGGACCCCACAGTCCTTTTCTTCCTCCTCCTCTCCCCAAACCCATTCCTTTCTAGCACTGATGATGCTACCTAGTTTGGGTCATGAAACGTCTGCGAGAAAGCCACCAGAGGGTTCAGAGGGCACCAAGGACCTCACAGTCCTCCTCCCTGCACCACACTCGTAGCACTGATGATGTTACCTAGTTGGGGGATGAAATGTCTGCAAGAAAACCGCCGAGAGAGCACCAAGGACCCCACTACCTCCTCCTCCTTGCAATCCCCCTTCCTTCTAGCCCTGCTGATGTTACCCAGCAGGGTCATGAAACGTTTGCAAGAAAACAACCCAGCTCAGAGACCACCAAGGACCCCACAGTCCTCCTCCCCTCCACCTCCCCATGAAGCATCTACAAAAAGCTCAAAGACCACTAAGGACCCCCACACAATTCTGCTAAATATCTCCTAAAAAATATCCAAAGGAAAACTTGCTTGCTTATATGGGCAAATGCAGAATTAAACCCCAAAGTCCTTGCTGGAACCCTGCATCTGAGCAAGTTTCAGCCAGGAAGAAAGAGCAGAGAGCCGAATCTGTTGTTGGGCCAAGGAAAAGAAGGCCCTCGTCAACTTTCTGGCCCGCGGGAACAATGGCCTTTCTCATCCTTAACTCCTACTACGGTAACAGAGAGAGACAGAGAGGGAGGGAGAGAGAAAGGGAGGGAGAGAAAGAGAGGGGAAGGAGGGAGGGAGAGAGAGAAAGAGGGAGGGAGAGTCCCAAAATACAGCTGTAGTCCTCCACTTATGATAATTGGTTTAGTGGCCGTTCCAAGTTACAATGGCACTTGTAGGAGATCCTTCTTCCTGGCCTGTTTTCCCCACATTGGAGATTAAATTAGGTCCTCAAGACTAACAGCCCCCAAATTATTGGTCCCCCACTAATTTTTTTTCTGTCTCGTTTTTTGACCATCGCAATGTCTTGCACTAACAATGGCACAGAACCATGCATTAATCTTTAATTGCTCTACAGCAAGGTTTCCCAAACTTGGCACTTTAAGACTTGTGAGCTTCCACTCCCAGAATCCCCCAGCCAGTGTGCTTTAAGAGGGATGGACTTCAACTCCCAGAATCCCCCAGCCTGCATGCTTTAAGAGGGGTGGATTTCAACTCCCAGAACCCCCCAGCCAGCCTGCTTTAAGAGGGGTGGGCTTCCACTCCCAGAACTCCCCAGCCGGCCTGCTTTAAGAGGGGTGGACCTCAACTCCTAGAATCCCCCAGCCGGCCTGCTTTAAGAGGGGAGCACTTCAACTCCCAGAATCCCCCAGCCAGCCTGCTTTAAGAGGGGTGGGCTTCCACTCCCAGAATCCCCCAGCCAGCCTGCTTTAAGAGGGGAGGGCTTCCACTCCCAGAATTCCCCAGCCAGTCTGCTTTAAGAGGGGTGGGCTTCAACTCCCAGAATCCCCCAGCCAGCCTGCTTTAAGAGGGGAGGACGTCCACTCCCAGAATCCCCCAGCCAGCATGCTTTAAGAGGGGTGGGCTTCAACTCCCAGAATTCCCCAGCCAGTCTGCTTTAAGAGGGGTGGGCTTCAACTCCCAGAATCCCCCAGCCTGCATGCTTTAAGAGGGGTGGATTTCAACTCCCAGAACCCCCCAGCCAGCCTGCTTTAAGAGGGGTGGGCTTCCACTCCCAGAACTCCCCAGCCGGCCTGCTTTAAGAGGGGTGGACCTCAACTCCTAGAATCCCCCAGCCGGCCTGCTTTAAGAGGGGAGCACTTCAACTCCCAGAATCCCCCAGCCAGCCTGCTTTAAGAGGGGAGGGCTTCCACTCCCAGAATTCCCCAGCCAGTCTGCTTTAAGAGGGGTGGGCTTCAACTCCCAGAATCCCCCAGCCAGCCTGCTTTAAGAGGGGAGGACGTCCACTCCCAGAATCCCCCAGCCAGCATGCTTTAAGAGGGGTGGGCTTCAACTCCCAGAATTCCCCAGCCAGTCTGCTTTAAGAGGGGTGGGCTTCAACTCCCAGAATCCCCCAGCCAGCGTGCTTTAAGAGGGGTGGACTTCAACTCCCAGAATCCCCCAGCCAGCGTGCTTTAAGAGGGGTGGACTTCCACTCCCAGAATCCCCCAGCCTGCATGCTTTAAAGAGGAGTGGACTTCAACTGGGGGGTTCTGGGAGTTGAAGTCCACAGGTCTTAAAACTGTGCCAAGGTTGGGAAACTCTGCTATAAGGTGCACATCCCTTTGATTAACCACAGCTTTAAAAACAAACTGTGATTTGCAAAGCCCAAAGGCTGGTTCATCGCTCTAACCCACAATGCGGTTTGCTTGGCTAGAGGCAGCCTGTGGTGTGAACTTCACCGACCGCAAACAGATGTGTGCAGCTGCTGTTAGGAAGAGACAGCAAACCCGGGGGAAGATGGAACCGTTTCTTCGCCGGTTATAATAGCTAACTCCAAATGCAACATGGTTTTTATTCCATTTTAATTTCCCTTCTTTCCTCTTCCCAGTTATTTTCCCCGGTGTTTAATTTTATTTATTGATTATTGATTGATTGATTGATTGATTTTTATGCGGCCCATCTCACCAAGAGTCGATGGTGCCAGCTTCGAACCGAGTCCAAAATGTTTCGCAGGTAATCCCGGACTTACAACCGTTTCAAAGTTACAACGGCACTAGAAAAAAAAGGGACTTACGACCCTGTTTTTCACACTTTTGAAATTCAGACACTTTTGGCAACGGACTCGTATTTATGACGGTCACGATCCCCTTTTGCAACCTTCCGGCCAGCGATGTCGATGAGGGAAGCCAGATTCACTTAACGACCATGGGATTCGCTTAACGGCTGCGGTGAATCGCTTTAACAACGGTGGCAAGAAAGGCCATAACATGTGAGGGTGGGCAAAAATTCACTGTAACACCTGCCACGCTGAGCAATGGAAACTTTGGACCGAGTTGTGGCCATAAGTCAAGGACTATCTGGCAGTTTTAATGTTAAGAGTTTTAATGTGAATTTGATTATTTTAACAGATAACAAATAATTTAGTTGAGCTTATTGTCCTTGCACCTCGTACAACAAAATCCAACACCATCTTCAATGCACATCAACCATGACCATGAAAACAAACACAAACACACATCCTTCACCCTTCACACATTGAACCAAAAACCCACAACACCACACCAACACTGCACTATACAGCAGAATTCAAAAGAGCTACTGCCCTGGGATAGAAACTGTTTTTCAGCCTATTCGTCCTTGTTTTTATTATTCTGTACCGTCTGCCAGATGGTAATAGCTCAAAAAAAGAAAAAAAGGGTTCCCAGGATCAGAGTTGGAAGGGACCTTGGAGGTCATCTAGTCCAACCCCCTGCCCATGCAGGAGACCCTACACCATTTCTGACCGAGGGCAGTCCAGTCTCTTCTTGAAAGCCTCCAGGGATGAAGCTCCCACAACTTCCAAAGGCAACTTCTGTTTCATGGGTTGATTTTTCTCCCTGTCAGAAAATTCCTCCTTATTTCCAGGTTGAATCTCTCCTTGGTCAGTTTCCATCCATTATTCCTTGTCTGGCCTTCGGGTGCCTTGGAAAATAGCTTGACCCCTTCCTCAAATATTGGAAGACTATCATGTCTCCCCTGGTCCTTCTCTTCCCTAGACTAGCCAGGCCCAGTTCCTGCAACCGTCCTTTGTATGTTTTGGTCTCCAGTCCCCTAATCATCCTGGTTGCTCTTCTCTGCCCTCTTTCAAGAGTTTCAACATCTTTTTTTATAGTGTGGTGACCAAAACTGGATGCAGGACTCTAGGTGGGGCCTTACTAAGGATAGATAGATAGATAGATAGATAGATAGATAGATAGATAGATAGATAGATAGATAGATAGATAGATAGATAGATAGATAGATAGACAGACAGATGATATAAATAGACAGACTAGACTGGCCATGCCCAGTTCCTGCAACCGTTCTTCGTATGTTTTGGCCTCCAGTCCCCTCATCATCCTGGTTGCTCTTCTCTGCACTTTAGAGTCTCAACCTCTTTTTTATAGTGTGGTGACCAAAACTGGATGCAGGACTCTAGGTGAAATTTTAAGATGTCACCTTGTTTTTTACTTAGTTGTAATCTGCCTAGAGGTGTTTCTTGGTGAGGGATGGGCACACAAATGTAATAAATAAAAAAATTCCAAATAAGAGAATAAACATTGGTGCCAACATTGGCTTAAACATTAACCAAGAAGGCCAGGAAGAAAACAAGATGCCGACAGGGAGCAGTTAGGAAGGGGTGTGTGTGTCTTATCTCAGTCTGTTCATTACTTCCAGAGTGAGAAAAACTCCCCTTGCAAAAAAAAAATCCAAGGCCAGTTAGCAGCTTTTCAAGGCCAAAACCGGGAGGGTGCAAAAATCTCACCTTTGATTGAGGGTTTCCCCAAATGTGGCACCTTCCAAACTCATGTGGATCCAAAGTCCAGTTGAATCTGAAGAGAACTAAACTGGGGGGGTCCCTGGATCTATATCCCCCTCCCCAGCTGGCCTGAAAACCACTCCGCTGTCTGCGGAATAGACTCCCTTCTCCTCTCCTCCTGCTGCCCGAATCCAATCTCTCTCTCTCTCTCTGCTGACACGGTCGTCTCTGGAGCTATTCCTGGCTTGCCTTTGGCTGACATCCGATCAGGAGGGGATGCCAGCCCCCTTCCCCACCCACCCCACTTATGGGGGAAGAGAGCTTGGAGGGAGCCGAAGTCAAGATGGGGCTGGGTATTCTATGGGCATTGCCAGCGATGTTTGGACAACCCGGCTGTGAGGGTTGCATTAGGAAGGAAGAGCGGAGTCCAAAATTTAAACTGACCAGGAAGTAGAATTGGGAAATTCTTTGAAAGCCACCGATAGACAACCTTGGCAAACTTTAAAGCCACGTGGACTTCAACTCCCAGAATTCCCCCGCCGAGTTTTGTAATTTTAAGCCTGGTGGGCTTCAATTCCCAGAATTCCCCAGCCAACCTTGGAAACTTTAAAACTGTATAGGCTTCAATTCCCAGAATTCCCTAGGCAACTTTGGCAACTTTAAAGCCACGTGGACTCTAACTCCCAGCATTCTCTAGCCAACTTTAAGCTACGTGGACTTCAACTCCTAGAATTCCCTGGCTAACCTTGGAAATTTTAAACTTTATAGACCAATTTCCAGAATTCCCCAGCCAACTTTTGCAACTGTAAGACAAGCGGAGTTCAAGGCCCAGAATTTCCCACAGCTGATCTTTGTAATTTAAGCTGCATAGACTTCAATTCCCAGAATTCCCCAGCCAACTTTAAGGCATGTGGACTTCAACTCCCAGAATTCTCTGGCCAACCTTGGCACCTTTAAGCCTCATGGACTCCAACTCCCAGAATTCCCCAGCCACTGGGGAATTCTGGGAGTTGAAGTCCACAAAGTTGCCAAGCTTGGTCACCTCTGATTTAAGTTCACCATTCTCAGCCTATCTTGACCAAGGTAAGCTCCCACAAATCCAGAAACCTAACTCAGCTTGTTTATGTTGGAATCCAGGTTTGTTCCCCCCCTTCTCCCCCTCCCCCCCCAAACAAATGCCAGTCCACCAGACAGTTCCTATCCTCACAACAACTTTGCTAAAGATAAGTTAAAGAAGTTGCAACAAATTCAAAGTCCCCGGAAAGGAATTTGACTTTCCCGACACAGCAGCAACGAAAGGAAATGTTTTATCCACTCCGGGAGGGCTGGAAAAGCCCCGCAATGAAACCCATCAAACAAACCCATAAATCAATCAAACTTGCATTCACAACAATACCCCGGAACTAAAGACACAAACGCTTCCACGTTTCAGCATCTTCAGTGGCTTAAAAGCGAAACCTGCTAATCTGGCCTCACAATCAGGAGGCTGGTGAGTTCGATCCTAGGTAGAGGCTAATATTTGGAATAGGCGCTCCTGCTCGAGCAGGGGGGTGGACTAGATAGTAGAGGCTAATATTTGGAATAGGCGCTCCTGCTCGAGCAGGGGGGTGGACTAGATAACCTCCAAGGCCCCTTCCAATTCTGCTATGGATCTGTGGAGCAGCCGAGCAGGAAGGAGACCGACAATCCGGGCGGGGGGGGGGGAGAAAGGTCCCGGGTGGGAAATGTCAAGATCCCGTCCCCTTCTTGGGGGGGGGGGGGGGACGCCAAAGAGGCTACATTCACACGATCGGCGCTGACCCGGGTCAAGAGGCGGCGAGAACTCCCCCAAAGGAGGTGAAATCTATGGGGAGACCCAGTTCTCCTCCGGCCGGGCAGATCAGGAAGGACGCGGAGCCCGAGGCAGCGAGGCAGCCACACCGGAGCCGATCCGGAGCTCGGGCCCCGCGCGCTTCGGGAGAAAGTTTGCAAAAGTCTCGCGGAAAGTTTCTCTGGAGTTTTCTCTGGAAGAGAGAAAGAGAGGAAAAGGCAGCGTGGCCGGCGGAGGAAGACTCAAGCGGGAAGGGGGGGGGGCGAGCAGCCGGCGGGACCCCCGGCCCCCTCCCTAGACTCACAGCCCAGGGTGCCCCACCGCCTCCCGAGACCCCCCCCCCAAGCGCACAAGTAGGGAGAAGGTAGGAAAAGGCGGCCTGGCCGGAGGAGGAAGAGTAGAGCGGGAAGAAGGGGGGCAACCAGCCCCGGGACCCCCGCCCCTGCCTGGCTGCCTCCCTCGACTCACAGAGACCATCCCCTGGTAGCCCACCGCCCCCGAGCCCCCCAAGCGCAGAAGTAGGAAGAAGAGAGGAAAAGGCAGCCTGGCTGGAGGAGGAAGAATGGAGCGGGAAGAAGAGGGGCAAGTAGCCCCCGGGACCCCTGCTCCAGCCTGGCTGCCTCCCTAGACTACAACCTAGGATGCCCCACCGCCCCCCGAGCGCCCCCACCCCCAGTACAGAAGGAGAAGAGAGGGAAAGGCAGCCTGGCCGGCGGAAGAAGAGTGGAGCAGGAAGAAGGGGGGCAACCAGCCCCGGGACCCCCGCCCCAGCCTGGATTCAAAGCGAGTTGATGGCCTTCGGCGACCACCCTGAGTCCCCCACCGCTCCCCGAGCCCCCCCAAGCGCAGGAGAGAGGAAAGGAAGCCTGGCCGACGGAGGAAGACTCGAGCAGGAAGTAGGAAGGGGGCGGGGGACTAAGCATTAGCCGCGACCCCCGCCCCAGCCTGGCTCCTCTAAATTCACAGCGACCATCCCCTGTTCCGCGCCGCCCCCGCCCTCCAAGACCCCCAAGCGCAGAAGTAGGGAGGAAAAGGCAGCCTTGGCCGGCGGAGGAAGACTCGAGTGGGAAGAAGGGAGGGCAACCAGCCCCCGGGACCCCCTCCCCAGACTCACAGCGACCCTCCCCTGGTACCCCACCGCCCCCTAGACCCCCTCCGCCCAGAAGTAGGGCGAAGGGAGGAAAAGGCAGCCTTGGCCGGCGGAGGAAGACTCGAGCGGGAAGAGGGGGGGGGAAGTCGCGACCCCCGCCCCAATTTGGACTCACAGCTGGTTGATGGCGTTCTGCGAGATGACGGCGTCGGCCGAGAAGTGAGGGATCATCTTGGGCGCGGGGGTCCCGGGCCGGCCGGAGGGGCAGAGCGGGCAGGCCGAGGGCCAAGGCAGGCGGCCGCCCCCGCCGCCTCCTCCTGGCTGTCTCCGGCGCGATCCCCGCGGGCTCATGGGCGACGGCGCGATCCCGGAGGGGCAGCGCGGCGCCGCATGGCCGGGCTTTTTTGCGCGGCTTTTGCGCGAGAGTTCGGGGCGGGTGGCTGCTTCGGCTGCGGCTGCTGGGCTTGGAGTGCGCAAGGGCGAGCCAGCCCAGCGGCCGGCCGGCCCGGGCCGCCCCTTCGCCGGCCACGAGGAGGAGAAGAGGGCGGAGCGGGCAGCCGGGCGGGATCCCAGCTGTTTTGCAGGCAGCGCCGCCGCCGGACCGCCCTGCCCAACGCCGGAGCTCCAGCGAGGCGGAAAGCAGCGACCTCCCCCGGCCAGGAAGGTTTGCTCGGGTCCACCCGCTTTCATAGGGCCAAGCGCTCCCGGCCGGCTGCTCGAACTCCCGCCGACCGCGGCTCCATGGGCGCCGGGAGGGGAGCTCGCCCGCTGCACCCCCAGGGGACTCCAGCCTTGGCGACTCACACTCCCACAATCCCCCAGCCAGCCTGCTTTGAGAGGGGTGGGCTTCCACTCCCAGAATCCCCCAGCCAGCTTGGCAACTCTTCTTTCATTTTCCCTTTCTATTTAACAGATAACAGATAATCAGAGTTGGAAGGGAGCTTGGAGATCATCTAGTCCAACCCCCCACCCAAGTGGGAGACCCTACACCATTTCTGACCAATGGCAGTCCATTCTCTTCTTGAAAGCCTCCAGCGATGAAGCTCCCACAACTTCCAAGGGCAACTTCTCTTCCATGGGTTGATTATTCTCACTGTCAGGAAATGCCTCTTTATTTCTAGGTTGAATCTCTCCTTGTTCAGTTTCCATCCATTTTTCCTTGTCTGGCCTTCGGGTGCCTTGGAGAATAGTTTGACCCCTTCCTCCTCTCTGGGGCAGCCCCTCAAGTATTGGAAGATGCTCTCCTGTCTCCCCTGGTTCTTCTCTTCCCTAGACTAGCCAGGTCCAGTTCCTGTAACTGTTCATTATAGGTTTGAGCTTCCAATCCCCTCATCATCCTGGTTGCTCTTCTCTGCATTTTTTCTAGAGTCTCAACATCTTTTTATAGTGTGGTGACCAAAACTGGATGCAGGACTCCAGGTGTGGCCTTACTAAGGCTTTATAGAGTGGTATTAGTACTTCTCTTGATCTCGATTGCATCCCTCTGTTAATACAAATTAGGATTGCATTAGCTTTTTTGGCTGCTGCTGCCCACGGCTGGCTCCTATTTAGCTGGTTGTCCACTAAGACTCCAAGATCCCTCTCAGAGTTACTGCTATTGAGCCTGCCTTCCTGCCTACCACCATCCTGGCATCCTCACCCCAAAAGAGGTCCTGAGAGAGACGCCCCCTGTCCCCCTCCCCTCTGCCCAAAGAGGGGCGCCATGCAGATGAATCTACTTTGCATCTAAGGCAGAGGTCCCCAAACTTGGCCACTTTAAGACTTGTGGACTTCAACTCCCAGAATTCTTCAGCCAGCAAAACTGACTGAGGAATTCTGGGAGCTGAAGTCCACAAGTCTTAAAGTGGCCAAGTTTGGGGACCCCTGATCTAAGGGGTTCATAGAGGGGGCATGGGGTCAAGGGGCCAGCTCCCCCTCTTGCAGGGGTCTTCTGCAAGGCCTGTCTGGCAACCTTTGTTGGGTCAGTCTGACCAAAACATGGGCTCTGGCAGAGCTGAGAATGCGTCTGGCTCCTTTAAGATTGGTGGATTTCAACTCCCAGAATTCTTCAGCCAGCAAAACTGACTGAGGAATTCTGGGAGCTGAAGTCCACAAGTCTTAAAGTGGCCAAGTTTGGGGACCCCTGATCTAAGGGGTTCATAGAAGGGGCATGGGGTCAAGGGTCAGGGGGCCAGCTCCCCCTCTTGCAGGGGTCTTCTGCAAGGCCTGTCTGGCAACCTTTGTTGGGTCAGTCTGACCAAAACATGGGCTCTGCCAGAGCCGAGAATGCGTCCGGCTCCTTTAAGATTGGTGGATTTCAACTCCCAGAATTCAGCCAGCAAAACTGGCTGAGGAATTCTGGGAGTTGAAGTCCACAAGTCTTAAAGTGGCCAAGGCTGGAGACTCTTGATTTAGGGGCATCTGTGCATCTTGTGCAATGAGTCCAGCAGGCTACTTGTGTGTGTGTGGGGGGGGGGGGGGATGTGTGTGAAATAGGGCTGCCTTTTGTAAACAGCTTCCCTGGATGATGCCTGGCCCATGGTGCACAGCTGTTTCGGCCCCTTAAATTGTCCCGCCTTCTCAAAGGACCCCAAATGTTGCAAAACCTTTTCTTGCATGGAAGGTGCTGAAACCCCCAGTCCCTTCGGCTGCACCTTGGCCAGCTCCCCTTTTGCAAAATGGATGGCTTTCCTTCTCCCTCCCTCCCTCCTTCCTTTTTTCTTTCTATCTTCCTTCCTTTCTGTCTGCCTTCCTTCCTTTCTCTTCCTTCCTTCTTTTCTTCCTTTCTGTCTTCCTTTCTTTCTCCCTTTCTTCTACGTTCCTTTCTTTCCTCCTTTCTTCCTTCCTTTCTCTTTCTTCCTTTCTGCCTGCCTTCCTTCTTTTCTTCCTTCCTTCCTTTGTCTTCCTTCCTTCTTCATTCCTTTCTTTCTTCCTTTCTTTCTGTCTTCCTTCTTTTCTTCCTTCCTTCCTTTTCTACCTTCCTTCCTTTCTTCTTTTCTTCCTTCCTTCCTTTCTGCCTTCCTTCCTTTCTTCTTCATTCCTTTCTTTCTGTCTTCCTTCCTTTCTCTTTCTTCCTTTCTTCTTCTTCCTTCCTTCCTGTCTTCCTTCCTTCTTTTCTGTCTTCCTTCCTTTCTTCGTCCTTCCTTCCTTTCTCTTCCTTTCTTCTTCGTTCCTTCATTTCTTTCTTCCTTCCTTTTCCTTTCTTCCTTTCTTCCTTCTTTCCTTTCTTTTCTGTCTTTCTTCTTTTCTGTCTTCCTTTCTTCTTCCTTCCTTTCTTTCTCTTCCTTTCTTCTTCGTTCCTTCCTTCCTTCTTTCCTTTCTCTTTCTTCCTTTCTGCCTTCCTTCCTGTCTTCCTTCATTCCTTTTTCTAAAAAGATGCTGAAAGTTTGGAAAAAATGCAGAGAAGAGCACCTAAGAGGATTAAAGGCTTGGAGAATAAAACGTAAGAAAGGAATAGCTGCAGGATTTGGGTTCGGCCAGTCTAGGGAAAAGAAGCCCTGGGGGTGACAGGATAGCACCATTTGGCTATTTGAGGGGCTGCCCACAAAGAAGGGGGGGGGTCAACTTATTTTCCAAAAAACCCCAAAGGCAGGACAAGAAACAATGATTGGAAACTAATCAAGGAGAGAAGAAACCTAGAATGAAGCAGGAATTTCCTGACAGAACTATTAACCAGGGGAACGACTTGCCACCAGAAGTTGTCGGTTCTCCAACACTGGAGATTTTGAAGAAGAGACTGGACAGTCACTTGTCTGAGATTGTATAGGGCCTCCTGCCTGAGCAAGGGGTTGGACTAGAAGACCTCCAAGCTCCCTTCCAACTCTATTCTGATCGGCTGAACTTCTCTCTTTCTCTTCCTTGCTTCCTCCCCCCCCACCAGCTCCTTCCTTCCTTGTACTTTCTTCCTTTCCTTTCCTTTTCTTCCCTATTTCTTTCTTTCCTCCTTTCTTTTCTTTCTTTGTTCCTCCCTCCTCCTATTTCTTTCCCTCCTTCCTCATATTTTCTTCCTTTCTTCTCCTCCCACCCCCCAAGCCTCCCCCTCTCTCAGCCTCTTTAGTGTGGTGTCGTTTGTCTCAGGAAATGTTTGGACCCAGATTTCAATGACTGCAAGCCTTCCGGTTGTGGAAGGAGGGAGGGAAGCGCCTGCAAAGAATTTCTAGGTGCTTTTTCAGAGGACAGGAAGTGAGAGGTTGCGCTGTATTTTCCTGAAAGTCCCAGGGCTCCGGAAGTGGCATGTGTGGCCCATGATTCCCTGGAAAGGGGGAACCAAGAGCTGGCTTCCTTGCCTCTTTGGAAAGTTTCACGGCGCATGATCTGACAGGGAAGCGTGCTCCCTGGCCAGGGGAGCCCATTTCCAGCCCAGAAAGACTGAGCCGAGGTTTAGGCGATGGATCCAATGTTCCAGTTTTGCAGGACACATCAAACTGTAAGCTGAACTCTTGAGTACGTTCCCACGATACCTAAAAATGTAGTGGGCCAGGTCATCTATCTGCCTGCCCGCCTGCCTACTTCCCTATCATCTTCCTTCCTTCTTTCCTTCCTTTCTTCCTTCCTTCCCTCCCTCCCTTTCCTTTCCTTCCTCCCACTTCCCTTTCTTTCTTTGTATTTCACTCTCCATTTTCCTTCCTTCCCCTTATTTTTCTCTTTCTACTCCTTCTCTCCATCTTTTCCTTTTTCTTTTCTCTTTCTTTTCCTTCCTTCCAGTCTTCCTTCCCTTTCCCTTCCTTCTCCTTTGTCCCTTTCTCATCTTCCTTCCTTTCTTCTCATCTTCTTTCCTTCCTTCTCGTTATCCCTTTCTCTTCCTTCTCATCTTCTTTCCCTCTCATCTTCCTTCCTTCCCTCCTTCCCTTTCTCATCTTCCTTCCTTCCTTCCTTCCAACCTTCCTTTCCTTTCCATTTCTTCCTTCTCTTTTGTTCCTTCCTTCCTTTCCTTCCTTCCAACCTTCCCTTCCTTCGCCTTTGTTCCTTTCTTATCTTCCTTCCTTCTCTTTATCCCTTTCTCTCCCTTCCTTCTCATCTTCTTTCCTTCTAATCTTCCTTCCCTCTCCTTTGTCCCTTTCTCATCTTCCTTCCTTCCTTCCTTCCTTTCCTTTCCCTTCCTTCCCTCTCCTTTGTTCCTTTTCTTATCTTCCTTCCTTTTCTTTCCATATCTCATCTTCCTTCCTTCCCTCCCCTCCTTGTCCCTTTCTCACCTTCCTTCCTCCTAATCTGTTTTCCTTCTAATCTTCTTCCCTCCCTCCCTCCTCTCATTCATTCATTCATTCATTCATATGCAGCCCATCCCACTACCCAAAAACACCTTCGGTATCCGATGGATGCCAAGCGCCTTTCACTGCCTAACAAACACATGAAGGAGGAATTTGTGGGGGGAGTAAGGAGGCACCGTTTAAGGTCAACCAAGCACAACCTGACTTACTCAGAACTCGGTGGAGTGGCACGGAACTTCCACCTACGCCTTTTGGGTGGGGAGCCTGCTGAACATAATTCCACATTGCAAAGCCTGCGTGTCAATAGGCAACAGCTGGCCTTGAAAAGGCCCTCCGGGCATCCATCTGTAGGGAGAATGGTCTACTTCAGGGAAAGCAACTTGGCTTTCCTTCAGAGTTAAGAATCCGGGTTTATTCCTCCCGGGGGCGGTGTTGCTCAAACGGGACACACTGCAGCTGTGGTGCACTTCCAACTCCCAGAATTCCCGGGGAGTTGAAAGTCCACACAGCTTCAAGTTGCCCCAGCTGGAAAAAAAAAAAAAAAACTCACAACAAACAGGGTTGGGAGGGGCCTTGGAGGTCATCTAGTCCAACCCCCGCCCCACCCTACTCGAGCAGGAGAACTTACACCACTTCAGGCCAATGGCTGTCCAGGCTCTTAAAAGCCTCCAGTGATGGAACACTCATGACTCCTGGTGGCCAGCTGTTCCACTGGTTAATTGTCCTCCCTGTTAGGAAGTTTCTCCTTAATTCCAGGTTGCTTCTCTCCTTGATGAATTTCCACCTTCTCGTCCTGCCTTCAAGAGCTTTGGAGAATAGCTTGACTCCCTCTTCTTTGGGGCAGCCCCTGAGATATTGGAAGGCTGCTCTCCTGTCCCCCCTGGTCCTTCTCTTCCCTAGACTAGCCAAGTCCAGTTCCTGCAACCGTTCTTCATATGTTTGAGCCCCCAGCCCCTTAAACACTGGCTTGGAAGCTTTCCCTATCCCCAAGTCTCTTGATTTTTTTAAACTTCAACACAAAACTTCCTTATTTATTTGTTTATTTATTTATTTAGTGGAGACCCTGGGAATTGAACCCAGGACCTTTTGCAAATGGTCTTGCGAATGACATCTTGGATATTTGCACGGAGACCTCAAACTCCCTATATATCAAATGAAAATTAGCCCCCCACCCCACCCCCCACAACCACCAATGACCTAATGCTAGCGTGCTTGCTTTGTGTGTGTGTGTGAAAGGGAGACAGACAGAAACGGATAACCACGTCAATCACACCTTCCTTTTATTTTGGCACAGCTGACACCGAGAAGCAGAGGAAGGAAGCTGTTATTCTGCTGCTCCCTGCAAGATTTGCTGCAGCCGGGCAGAGGCTGAAATTGGTGAGTGTGTAAGTGTGAGTGTGTGTGTGCATTCAGAAGATAACCGCTTCGGCATATTTCAAATATTTCCTCGGGATGGGAAAGAGCTCCTGTGGCTGGTGAGCCAGCTGACCTCTGGACCGAATTTCCTGTTGCAAAGCTGGGAATAGAGAGAAATCCCCAAGGGGGGCGGGAAAAAAAAAATTGGCCTGATGAAGATGAGTTGAATTTCTGGGTGGGGTGGAGGGAGGGGGGGGGTAGGTGTGTGTGTGTGTGTGGGGGGGGGGCAGGGTCTTCCTTTGACTGACAGATCACAGTTTGTTCTGGAAGGAAGTTAGCACCCGCCCCTCTCCTAGAAAAAAAATAAGCATCGGAGGAAATGTGAAAAAAGGCAGAATATTTCCCCTAAAAAGAGTAGAAACTCCAGAAGCAGAAACTCAGCCCGCCCGCCCCCACCTTGGCTAATGGGCCATTACTCCGGCCTAATAGGCCAGCCTATTTTACATAACAAAGACCTACTCCAGGTAGAGCTATCATAGGAATGGCCCAAGCTCTTTCATTTTACATCATCATCCAGCAAGGCTCAACCAAGCCTGGATAGCCCCACATGGCCCCAGAATACAACCTCTAATTCAAATCCCAACAGAAGGTATAAAACCCAGGCGCTCTCAGCAACTCAACTCCTCTTTCCTTCTTTCTTCGCCCAAGGCAGGTGATCCTGTCCGCCGTTAAACCATCTTCCCAAGCAGCCACTGTGTTCCCAGGGTCTTTCTTCCCCACTTGGAACGGAACCCAGAAGGATAATTCTTCCAACAGTTCCCAAGGAAAATATTTGGCCTACCTTTCTGCTGGAAGTTAAAACCCGCCCCTCCTCTCCTAGGAAAATGAAATATTTTAGGATCTACTAAAAAAAAAAGGCAGAATATTTCCCCTAAAAAAGAAACTCAGAAGCAGAAGCTCACCCCCCACAACACCTTTTTTCTTTTTTTATTTGCATTTATATGCCGCCCTTCTCCGAAGACTCAGGGCGGCTTACGGTCTATGGAGCACCATGCTAAGTGCTCGGCAATAGCCTTCATTCCCTTGTATATGCCTGCTTATTATTACTAGGGCTTTTGCCCCCCCCCAAGGGGCATTTTTTTACAAAGTCAGCTTATTTCCCCTCAACAATCTTTGGGTCCTCAATTTACCTACCCCAAGAGGATGGAAGGCTGAGTCAACCTTGAGCCTGGTGGGATTCGAACCGGCGCTAATTGCAGGCAGCTTGCGCTAAGGGCTAGATGATTTAACAGCCTGCACCACCAAGGCTCTTTGTTAATGGGAGGGCCATTAAGGCCTGGGCCAGAGTATTCTACATAACAAAGGCCTCTACCCACCTTGCCACCTGGGAAGATTGCATCAGCTAAGACACACTGACAGCCAATGGGATTCATTTCTTGCACAGGAACAGGAAACACTAAGGTGGGGCTCAACAGAGGGTATATAAGGGTCTCCTTCCTTCTTTTCCTTCACCCAACATCTTGAAGCATCTGATCGTCCTTCTCACTTTGGAGCTCCAAGCCACGTGGTCCTGCTGTCCACCATTAAACCATCTTTTAAACCAAACAGCCTCCGGGTTTCCAGTGTCTTTCTTCCCCCATTGGGAACCGAACCCCGAAGGATAATTCTTCCAACACGCAGAAAAAAATATATTTGCATTTTTTTAAACATCGCACTAAATCAGGAGTCCTCCTCGAATTGACGGCCCCTGAGCCGGGTACGTGCAACGAACTGTTGGGTTGGAGAGAAATCCCCTCCGCTGGGTTCGAATTTCCCGCTGGGGGGAAACGCCGAAATGGCGCAAGAATCAGAAGGAAGCAACTGATGAAAGCGAAGTTTTTTTTTTAATTTCTGGAAGAAGTACACGCGGTGCGGAGAGGCAGCAACGGTACAAGTTCCTGGGCTAATGGTGAGTAGCCAGGTGTTTTTATACCCCTTTTCCCCTTTTGTCTTTGTGTTGCAATGGTTTCGGGTGTTTGCTACCTTAAAAGGTTGGCGTTTGGGGTCTTTGCTTTATTTGGAAGCAGCCTGGGGCTGGTGAAAAAAGGTGCTGACCTGGACTTGATTGGTTTTCCTAAATTAATCCTTTTATTTGGTCTACGTGTCAGGTAAGGTGATTGACTTTGGGTGTTGCTTTCTCTGTTTCCTTTCTGTCCAAGGTCAGTAGCCCTAGGTGTTTTCTATATGTTTTCCTTATCTTGTAATCCCCTTGGATTGCCCTGTCTTTGTCTCATTCTTTCTGGTTTGGGGAAATCTTGGTGTTTCTTATTTTAATGTGTTTGTGCTGATTAAGTTTCTTCCTCTCCTATTCTTCCTACAGAACGTTTGTGCTGCTGCAGAGGGTCACCTTCCCCCACGGGGTGCTTTTGTGTGGGTCGGAAGGGGGCAGGAATTCCAAACTCGGGGTCTGCTTCAACCTCCTGGTGTGGGGCTTTGGGCGAAGAGCCAGAGGGACTCATCCCAGTAGGACTGCATCACGGCCTGGGACTGGAACATCTCAGCCCGCTGAGCCTCCATGGCCTTGCACACCCGCAGGTCTTCCTTCTGTGAGGGGGATCTCGGGGTCTTAGGGGACAACTAGCTAAATAGGATCCAGCCGTGTGCAGCAGCAGCCAGAAAAGCCAATGCAGCCCTAAGTTGCATTAACAGAGGGAGACAATCGAGATCAAGGGAGGTACTAATACCACTCTATAAAGCCTTAGTAAGACCACACCTAAATTCCTGCATCCAGTTTTGGTCACCACACTATAAAAAGATGCTGAGACTCTAGAAAAAGTGCAGAGAAGAGCAACCAGGATAATGAGGGGACTGGAGGATAAAACCAGGGGTGGGATTCTACCAGTTCGCACCTATTCTCTAGAACCAGTTGTTCACATTCTATGCAGTTCGGAGAATTGGTTGTTGGAAGAAATTACTGGGCTAATCCTGTAAGGAAGGCAGGAAGGAAACATTCTGGTGTCGCTTGCAGAAACTGCCTCTCTGTTAACCTTTATTACATTCTTGGCAGGACTGGACTTCCTGTCTCAGGAACTTCTCTGGAGTTTTTTTTCCTCCTTTGCTGGTACTTTGCTTGTGTGGAGTGACCATTCAAAGTTACAATGGCACTGAAAAAAGTGACTTATGACCATTTTTCACACTTATTGTTGCTGCATTCCCACAGTCATGAGAGGCCAGGCGAGGAGATGCATGCCTAGATGTGAGTGATGTGGAGTTGGCCACACCCAGCCAGTCACATGACTATCAAACCACGCCCACCACCTAAGCCACACCCACAGAACAGGTTGTTAAAAAAATTGAATCCCATTCCTGGATAAAACATACGAGGAATGGTTGCAGGAACTGGGCTTGGCTAGTCTAGTAAAGAGAAGGACCAGGAGAGACAGGAGAGCATCTTCCAATATTTGAGGGGCTGCCACAGAGAGGAGGAAGGGGTCAAGCTGTTTTCCAAAGGCCCCAAAGGCCAGACAAGGAATAATGGATGGAAACTGATCCAGGAGAGATTCAACCTGGAAATAAGGAGGAATTTCCTAACAGTTGAGAGCAATCAATCCATGGAACAAAAGTGCTGGAGGCTTCCAAGAAGAGGCTGGACTCCCATTTGTCAGAAATGATGTAGGGTCTCCTGCTTGGGTGGTGGGTTGGACTAGATGACCTACAAGGTCCCTTCCAACTCTGATTATCTGTTATTTGTTACCCCTGCTTGGAAAGCCTATGCTCCTAGTCCTCAGTAAGGTGCTTCTGCTGAGCCGTCTTCTTGGTCAGAGATCCAATTTGAACTGAGCCAGCTATTAGCCAAACTTTTTTCCCGTGGACGCTGGTGTAACAACGTTGGGGCCTTAAGGAGCCGGGGGGGGGGGCAGGCAAGGGGAGGAGAGGGGCGGCAAGGTGCCCCTCGGTGTGAGTGACATCGAGTTGGGCACGCCCACCCAGCCACATGACCACCTAGCCACGCCCACACAGCCCGTCATTAGGCAGATCAGATAACAGATAATCAGAGTTGGAAGGGACCTTGGAGGTCATCTAGTCCAACCCCACCCTGCCCAAGGGGGAGACCCTACACCATTTCTGACAGATGGCAGTCCAGTCTCTTCTTGAAAGTCTCAAGGGATGAAGCTCCCACAATTTCCGAGGGCAAGATTTATTTATTTATTTATTTGTTAATTGCTTACAAGATAATAGGTATAAAACATAGTTATGAATACATGGATACCTATAAGAAAAATAAAATATAAAAGAAACAATAGGACAGGGACATCATAAGAATGATAATATGATAACATGAAGATCATGTTAGTGGTCCGTGGGATTTAAAAAATTATGAATTTAGTGGTCCCTGAGGTCCGAAAAGTTGGTGACCCCCTGGGCTAGATGACCTCGAAGGCCCCTTCCCTCTCTATTTTGTCATTCGGGCCGTATCCCAAGGCGCTTTGTGGAAAACACGACAGGTGAGTTCCAAACCTTCCCAAAACCTCCTAAGGAACAGGAGACCCTCAACCCCACCCCAAATAAAAAAATAATAATCTTGCACAAATTCCAGATCTTCCTTTTGTCTCCTCCTCCTCCTCCTCCACCCAACCCAACCTTTCATTCCTGGTCGTGAGAAAGGCTCCAAACAGGAAAAAAAAAAAAAAATAGGCCTTGCTCGGTTCCACCCACTGGCGCTTGGTTTATTTCAAGGCGTTTCCTGAATTACCCATGAATGCCTTTGACGTCACGCTAAGCCGTAAATGACAGTTTGAAAACCTCCGAGGCTTACTTGGAATTCTGCATCCAGGTTTGGTCGCCACGGTGTAAAAACAGAAAAAAGCAAAAAAGAGGTTGGGGCTCTGGAAAGAGTGCAGAGAAGAGCCACGAAGAGGATTGAGGGAACGGGAGGCTGCGATATAGGAAGAACGGTTGCAGGAACTGGGTATGTCTAGTCTAATGAAAGGAAAGACTAGGGGAAGGCAGGATGACCGTGATTCCAATATTTTGAGGGGTTGCCCCAAAGAAGAGGCAGTCAAGCTACTCTCCAAAATAATAGTAATAATAATAATAATAATATTTATATACTGCTCCTCTCCCGAAGGACTCGGAGCGGTGCACAGCCATACAATTAAAACAATAAATATATAAAAGTTAAAACTATATTAAACTAAAGACCCTGGTTGAAAACAATTAAAACCCCTCCCTTAAACCCTAAAATTTAATATAAAAATTAAAATACCCAAATCTAAAATCAGCCCAAGCTGGCCTGGTCAAAGAGCCAGGTTTTCAAGGCACACCTGAAGGTCCCCAGGTCCGTGGTTGTACGTAATTCCGGAGGCAGCCCATTCCAGAGGGCAGACGCCCGCACCGAGAAGGCCCTATTCCTTGGGGTCACCAGCCGGCACATAGATGCCGACGGGATCAGCAAGAGACCCTCCCTGTGGGAGCGCACTGGGCGGTGAGAGGAAAATGGCAGAATGTGGTCTTGTAAATATCCTGGTCCGATGCCATGGAGCGCTTTAAAAGTTAACACTAAGATCTTAAAGCGCACCCGAGAGGCCACCAGCAACCAATGCAGCTCGCGCAGGAGGGGCGTCACATGCGCGAATCTTGACGCCCCCATAACCACCCGCGCGGCCGCATTCTGTACCAGTTGAAGCCTCTGGATGCTCCCATTTGGGAGCCCCATGTAGAGGGCGTTACAGTAGTCCAGTCGGGAGGTGACCAGGGCATGAGTGACCGTGCATAAGGCATCCCGATCCAGAAAGGGCCGCATCTGGCGGATCAGGCGAACCTGATGAAATGCCCCCCTGGAGACGGCCGTAATGTGGTCTTCCAAGGACAAAACCCCTGAAGGCCAAGACAAGAAGCAATGGATGGAAACTCATCCAGGAGAGAAGCAACCTGGAATTAAGGAGAAACTTCCTAACAGGGAGGACAATTAACCAGTGGAACGGCTTGCCACCAGAAGTTGTGGATTGCTCCTGTTGGAAGTTAACTCCCCCCTCTCTCCAAGAAAAAAAAAATGAACTATTTTTTAGGATATATTAAAAAGGCAGAATATTTCCCCTAAAAGAGAAGTAAAAAAAAAAAAACTCAGGCAGAAACTCAGCCTCCTCTCACTTTTGTCAATGGGCCATTCAGGCCTGGTCCGGTCTATTCTACATAACAAAGATCTACCTCCTTCAGGCAGAGCCACTGAATTGCCCTTCACTGCTTCACCCACCAAGTTTCAACCAAACTTAGCAGGGAGAGAAGCAACCTAGAACTAAGGAGGAATTTCCTGACGGCGAGAACAATTCATCAGCGGAACGACTTCCCTCCAGAAGCTGTGAATGCTCCAACGCTGGAAGTTTTTAAGAAGATGTCGGATAATCATTTGTCTGAAGTGGTGTAGGGTTTCCTGCCTATGCAGGGGGTTGGACTAGAAGACCTCCAAGGTCCCTTCCAGCTCTTGTTATTTCTATTCTAGTCTCTTTTAGTTCACACAATGCACCGAACCCAAACAAATCAACCGTCTCTCGTTTCTGGATTTGTGCTGTACTGGCAGTCCTCGACTTGCAATCGCTCGTTTAGTGACCTTTCAAAGTTCCAACGTCCCTGGGCGGAAAAAGAGACTTACTACGACATATTTTCACACTTAGGAGCGGGGCAACATCCCCCTGGTCACGTGCAGGGTGGATAAAAATCAATGGTTTTTTTAAAAAAAAATCAAAAAAATCAGATTTTTTTGATTTAAATCAGATTTTTTTAAATAAAATGCTTTTTGAGGAAAATATATTACCATCCAAAGGTTATTCCATCATGAAATAAAGATTAGTTTTTTAATTATGTAGAATAAGGCTGTATATGTTTAATTTTTTTGGTAAATAAATTATTATTAATCCATTCACAACGTCATGCTCTTCCAGAGGTTTGAATAAATCAGTTGAATAAATCTATTTAAATTGTTAATATTAAGGTAATGATTATTTTTCTCCTTCCTAAGTACAACAGAAAAGTTGTCCAAATATGAATGACTAACCTATTAAACTGTGGATAAAAAAACTAATATGAAAAGTTGTTATTCTAAAAATCTTCATCTACTTGCATATTAAAGAATTAGTCTTTATGTAGAAAACTATGATTTAAATCAAGCCTTACTGACTAGTGATTTAAATCATGATTTAAATCGTGAATTAAATCAGTTTGATTTAAATCAAATCCACCCTGGTCACGTGTATCAAAATTTGGACGCTAGGCAAGTGGTTCATACTTATGACGAACATGGCGTCCGGGGGGGGGGTCACGCAATCGCCTTCCCTCGGACAAGTGTGATGACCCAAAGGGGCGTGGCACAAGAATAACCAATCACAAAATTAGATAAATTCCCTTGAATGCCTCCAATTTGGTCCCCAATGTCCAGTTATCCTCGGCTGGAGATCAAACTCTTTCAAAAACAGTCTATGAAGGGGAAGAAATGCAGTTTGAACCCAAAGTAAAGATAATTAGAAATAAAAAAACACAACACAAGCCACACTGAAGTCATTGACACGACAGACCAGGATGATAAATTGCAGACTTCCAACAGATAACGCAACACCCACAGTTGGGAGGACGCCAAAACCCAGATAAGCCTTGACCAAGATAATGCACGCTTTGCTTCCAGCAAGGAGCTGTGTGCAAATGCTCCACTTATCTCCTCCTGTTCTCCCAGCTGCAACTAATGAAAGGGATCAGGGCCCTTTTCTCTCCCATAAGCCACCTTGCTCCCTTTTCCATTCTTCCCTGCGTGCCCTAGGATGAAGAGGGGATGGGCCTGGGTCTTCCTCTGAATGCCCAGCCGGACTGGGCCCTTCCCCAGTTTCCTCCACAGCCACCAGAGCCCCACTCCCACTCCCTGTCAGCTGCTCAATCTCCTCCTCAGAATCGAACTCCAAGAAGGGCATGACGATAAGCCAAGTCAAAATGGGGAATCCAGAGTCACTTAACCACCATGGTACTAACTTAACAAATGCAATAATTCACTTAGTTCAGTTTAGGTTTATTGTCATTGCACCTCATACAACAAAATTAAATACCATCTTCAGTGCACATCATGACCATGAAAATAAACACAAACGCACCTCCTTCACACTCCACACATTGAATGGAAAAACCCCTGATATTGCATTAGTATTGCACTATACACTAGAATCCAATAGAGTTCCTGCCCTGGGGTAGAAGCTGTTTTTCAGCCTATTTGGCCTTGTTTTTATTTTATTTTACTTGATTGTCCTTGCATCTCGTACAACGAAATCCAACACCATCTTCAGTGCACATCATGACCATGAAAATAAACACAAACACACATCCTTCGTGTTCTATGCATTGAACTGAAAACCCCTGATATTGCATTCATGTTGCACTATTATGCAGTAGAATCCAAAGGAGTTCCTGCCCTGGGATAGAAGCTGTTTTTCAGTCTGTTTGTCCTTGTTTTTATTATTGTCCTGTACCATCTGCCAGATGGTAACAGTTTAAAAAAAAGGGGGGTGCCCAAGATGAGATGGATCTTTAAGGATGTTTTGAACTTCCTTAAGGCAGCAGGAGCTCTAAAGCTCTTCCAAAGAGGGGAGAGGGCAACCCATGATCCTCTGGGCAATGACATTAATCCTCTGAAGTGACATCCTGTCTGCCCCTGTGCAATTGGCAAACCATACAGAGGGTCAGTAAGTTAATTTTACACTCTCTCTGGTGCAGCGGTAGAAGGTCCCCAGCAGTTTTCCATCCAGTTGTTGCTTCCTGAGAAGCCTCAGGTAGTCTAATCTCTGCTGGGCCCTTTTGACCAGGGCTGCAATGGGAGCCCCCAGGTCAGGTCCTCCTTTAGGGTAACACCCAGAAACTTAAAACTGGCCACTTGCTCCCCTTAGTCTCCATGGATAAGCAAGGCCTGGAGGTCTGATCTGCTCCTTCTATAGTTAATACCTGGGGCAGGAATATTCGTAAAATGAGACAGACTCAACACAGGTTTCGTAATATAAATCTTGGTCTCGACTATGGTCGTAACTCAAGGACTACTTGTACACTGGATCAAAGGGCCCGAAGCCACACAAAAATAAACCTCTGCGGGGAGCCTTCCACTTATCACCATTCATTTAGTGGCCGTTTCAACTTACAACAGTGCTAGAAAAAAGCGACTGACGGCTGTTTTTTCACACTTAACGACCGTCAAAGTAGGCTCACATGACCCAAATTCAGGCGATTGGCAATTGACTTGTATACGACTGGTTCATAGTTATGACGGTCGCAATATTGCCGGGGGGGGAGGGAGGACAGGGGTCATGTGATCACCGTGTGCAACATTCCCAGCCAGCCTCTGAGAAGCAGCCAGCGGGGAAACCCTATTCACTTAACGACGTTGTGGTTCACTTTAACAACCGTGGCAAAATTGATGCATGGCGGCATGATTCGTTTGAACGGTAATTTGCTTTGCAACCATGGCAAAAAAAAAAAAAAAAAGAGGTCGTCAAATTAGGCGCGACTCACTTAAAAATCATTTCAAGAATAAAACCGGGGAAGCCTAAGTTAGTACAACCCCACAGTTCTCCTCTTCCTCTCCACAAACTCCTGTACCCTTTAGCACTGATGATGTTCCCTAGTTGGGTCATGAAACGTCTGCAAGAAAACCACCCAGCTCAGAGAGCACCAAGGACCCAACTATCTTCCTCTTCTCCTTCCTTCCTTCCTTCCTTCCTTCCTTCCTTCCTTCCTTCCTTCCTTCCTCCCTCCCTCCCTCCCTCCCTTCCTTCCTTCCAGCACTGATGATGTTGCCTAGTTGGGTCAGGAAACGTCTGCAAGAAAACCACCCAGCTCAGAGAGCACCAAGGACCCAACTATCTTCCTCTTCTCCTTCCTTCCTTCCTTCCTTCCTTCCTTCCTTCCTTCCTTCCTTCCTCCCTCCTCCCTCCCTCCCTCCCAGCACTGATGATGTTACCTAATAGGGTCATGAAACGTCTGTAAGAAAACCATCCAGCTCAGAGAGCACAAAGGACCCAACTATCTTCCTTCCTTCCTTCCTTCCTTCCTTCCTTCCTTCCTCCCTCCCTCCCTCCCTCCCTCCCTCCCTTCCTTCCTTCCTTCCAGCACTGATGATGTTGCCTAGTTGGGTCAGGAAACGTCTGCAAGAAAACCACCCAGCTCAGAGAGCACCAAGGACCCAACTATCTTCCTCTTCTCCTTCCTTCCTTCCTTCCTTCCTTCCTTCCTTCCTTCCTTCCTTCCTTCCTTCCTTCCTTCCTCCCTCCCTCCCTCCCTCCCAGCACTGATGATGTTACCTAATAGGGTCATGAAACGTCTGTAAGAAAACCATCCAGCTCAGAGAGCACAAAGGACCCAACTATCTTCCTTCCTTCCTTCCTTCCTTCCTTCCTTCCTTCCTTCCTTCCTTCCTTCCTTCCTTCCTTCCTTCCTTCCTTCCTTCCTTCCTTCCTTCCTTCCTCCCTCCCTCCCTCCCAGCACTGATGATGTTACCTAATAGGGTCATGAAACGTCTGCAAGAAAACCACCCAGCTCAGAGAGCACCAAGGACACCTCCTTTCAACCCTGAGCCACGTATACGGGTCTGCCTCCTGGCCTCTCCCCGACTGCCACGTTCCCCCGTGGCCATTCGCAGGAAAAACCCTTCCGCCTGGCATGCAGTTTAGTGGCCAGGCACAGGGGTGGGTGGGAGGCGTCTAGCAGCGGCCAGACTCCTGATTCAGCCCCTCCATCCATCCCCGGACGGGCAGTTTCGCAGAGGACACACGGCCCTTCCGTGGCTTCCGTGGCTCTCTTTGTCGTCCACCTCCAAGCCCAACCCCTCCATTGGGGCCGCTGGCAAGACTTACCTCCTGGGCTGGAAGCGGCAATCGTCTTCTCCGCTGTCGGCCTCCTGGATGTGCAAGAGAAGAAGGGAGGGGAAAGGAAGAAAGCGATTAGTGCGTCGTCCATAGTACAGCCAGTCCTTAATGCCAACTAACGACTTAACGACAATCAAACAGCTGCATGATTTGTTCAATTATTAAGAAGGAAAAGAAAAGTCAAACGTGATGCAGCTGCAGCCCATTCCCAATTTCTTGGTCACAAAACAGAAGTTTTAGGGCCCTTGTGAGAAGAACCTGGGCGTGTCCTGGCCTGCAGGAAAAGGGCTCCTGGGTTCTCCTTTCAGGCCTTGCCGGAGCAGGTCTGGGGAGGGAACCGGTTCCAACACAACAAAACACGGATCTTCGGCGGAGAAAAAGGGCTACCGAATTGCGTAAGCTGGCTTGTTAAGCTGGGCAGGGCCCCCCACCCACCCAACCCCCAGGCTCCCCGATGCGCTGCTGCATGCGAGGAGTTGCCTGCTGGCCCTTCAGATTGAAGAGGCATCAGGCATGGCTGCGGATGGGGAGGCCGGGAAGCTGCTGGGGTTATCTCGGTGCAAGATGGTGGTAAAAATGGGGGCTGGATGTGGGGCACAGGAGGGTCCCTTGAGCCCCCCCAAAAAGGCACAAAAAAGGTAGGAAGGCTTTCAAAGAGAGTTTAGGGCAGTGTTTTCAAAGTTGGACACTTTAAGAGAGGTGGGCTTCCACTCCCAGAATCCTCCAGACAGCCTGCTTTAAGAGGGGAGGACTTCCACTCCCAGAATTCCCCAGCCAGCCTGCTTTAAGAGGGGTGGGCTTCCACTCCCAGAATCCCCCACCCAGCATGCTTTAAGAGAGGTGGGCTTCCACTCCCAGAATCCCCCACCCAGCATGCTTTAAGAGAGGTGGGCTTCCACTCCCAGAATCCCCCACCCAGCATGCTTTAAGAGAGGTGGGCTTCCACTCCCAGAATCCCCCACCCAGCATGCTTTAAGAGGGGTGGGCTTCCACTCTCAGGATCCCCCAGCCAGCCTGCTTTAAGAGGGATGGGCTTCCACTCCCAGAATCCCCCACCCAGCATGCTTTAAGAGAGGTGGGCTTCCACTCCCAGAATCCCCCACCCAGCATGCTTTAAGAGGGGAGGATTTCCACTCCCAGAATCCCCCACCCAGCATGCTTTAAGAGGGGAGGATTTCCACTCCCAGAATCCCCCACCCAGCATACTTTAAGAGAGGTGGGCTTCCACTCCCAGAATCCCCCACCCAGCATGCTTTAAGAGGGGAGGATTTCCACTCCCAGAATCCCCCACCCAGCATACTTTAAGAGAGGTGGGCTTCCACTCCCAGAATCCCCCACCCAGCATGCTTTAAGAGAGGTGGGCTTCCACTCCCAGAATCCCCCACCCAGCATGCTTTAAGAGGGGTGGGCTTCCACTCCCAGAATCCCCCAACCAGCCTGCTTTAAGAGGGATGGGCTTCCACTCCCAGAATCCCCCAGCCAGCCTGCTTTAAGAGGGGTAGATTTGCTCTTTTTTCAGCATGATGGCTGAGGAATTCTGTGAATTGAAGTCCACTCATTTCAAAGTGGCAAAGTTTGAGTAAAACATTGATTTAGTGCACACAAAATCTGCTACTCTTATGGTTTTCCGTCCACTGAGTCCGACCATTGGGCTCCGCTGCCTGCTTTTTTTCACTCACTGCTGCTTATCGTCGTAGTAGAGGTTTGTGAAGGCTACTTTAACCAGGGACAAACCCAAACCAGACTACACCCACCCCTTCCTACTCTGGGTGCAGGCGCAAGCTGCACCTTTCAGGATGTGCCACATGGGGGCAGCAGAGGGCAGCAGCTGGAGAGGTTGAGTTGTGTTCCGGAGACTCATGGACCCTAAGAAGGTTGGTTGGCTTCAGATTACAGATTAACAGAGTTGGAAGGGACCTTGTAGGTCATCTAGTCCAACCCCCTGCCCAAGGAGACTTCAGGGGCACAGGAGAGCCAACAAACTCATAGCAACATTGCTGTTTTCCTGTACTACGTGGGGAAGGGGTCCTTTTTTAAAGAAAAGATAAAAATACAAAAAAATGAAGATGTCAAATTGTTCTCCTGGGTAGATCTGACAGGCAGTTTGGTCTAGTGGCGAAGACACCAGGCTAAAAACGAGGAGGCGGTGAGTTCTAATTCCTGTCTTATGAATGAAAGCTGGCTGGGTGACTTTGGGCCAATCACCAGGAGACGATGAGTTCTAGTCCCGCCTTAGACATGAAGGCCTACTGAGTTATTCTGAGCCACTCATCAGGAAATGATGAGTTCTAGTTCCTGCCTTATGAATGAAAGCTAACTGGGTGACTTTGATGCCAATCACCAGGAAGTGTTGAGTTCTAGTTCCTGCCTTAGGCACGAAAGCTAATTGGATGACTGTGGGCCAATCACCAGGAGACGGTGAGTTCTAGTCCCGCCTTAAGCATGAAGGCCTACTGAGTTATTCTGAGCCACTCACCAGGAAATGATGAGTTCTAGTTCCTGCCTTAATGAATGAAAGCTGACTGGGTGACTTTGATGCCAATCACCAGGAGACTGGGAGTTCTAGTCCCGCCTTAGGCACGAAAAGTCACTTTGGGCCAGGCCTTCTCTCTCACCCCAACCCACCTCACCGGGTTGTTGTGAGGCAAACAGGAGGAAGATGTGTTTGGATCTGTTTGCGGCCTGGAGTCATTTTCAAAAACAACCAAGACGGGAGTTAAATAAAGAACAAATCATATTTAAAAACAACCAACACCCTCCTTCTCACCCCTGCTGCATTTTTAGTACATCTTTTGTTCTGATTCAGCAGAAAGACGGCATCATATTAAGCTGCGTCATCTTTTTGAAGCACATGAAAGGGAGGCCAGGCGTTGGAATATGGTTTTAAAATCACTAGTCGGGTTGAAGTTGAAAATTCAGATGTGGCCTAAAATTTGCAAAATCCTCAGGCTAAAATTAGTTAAAGAACCACTGTGGTCTCTCTCCCCCTCCCCCCCATCTGTTTCTCTCTATCTCTATTTATCTGTGTGTGTGTGTGTCTCTCTCTCTCTCCTTCCTCCCTTTCTCTCGTTCTCTCTTTCACTCTGTCTATATCTCTCTCTCTCTCTCTCCCTCTCTCCTTCCCTCTTTCTCATCTCTCTTTCCCTTTTTCTCTCTCACTTCCTTTTTTTCTCCCTCTTTTTCTCTCTCTCTCTTTCTCTGTCTCTTGTCTCTCTTTCTCTCTCTCGCTTTCTCTTTCTTCCACCCTCCCTCCCTCTCTCTCTCTTTCTCTCTCTTTGTCTCTTGTCTCTGTCTATTTCTCTCTCCCTCCCTCCCTCTTTCTCTCTGTCTCTCTCTTTCTCTCTCTCTCTCTGTATCACTTGTCTATTTCTCTCTCCCCTCTCTCTCTTTCTGTCTGTCTGTCACTCTCTTTCTCTTTCTCTCTCTCTCTGTCTCTCCTTCCTCCCTTTCTCTCGTTCTCTCTTTCACTCTCTATATCTCTCTCTCTCTCCCTCTCTCCTTCCCTCTTTCTCATCTCTCTTTCCCTTTTTCTCTCTCACTTCCTTTTTTTCTCCCTCTTTTTCTCTCTTTCTCTCTCTCTCTCTTTCTCTGTCTCTTGTCTCTCTTTCTCTCTCTCGCTTTCTCTTTCTTCCTCCCTCCCTCCCTCTCTCTCTCTTTCTCTCTCTTTGTCTCTTGTCTCTGTCTATTTCCCTCTCCCTCCCTCCCTCTTTCTCTCTGTCTCTCTCTCTGTATCACTTGTCTATTTCTCTCTCCCCTCTCTCTCTTTCTGTCTGTCTGTCACTCTCTTTCTCTTTCTCTCTCTCTCTGTCTCTGGTCTCTCAGTCTATTTCCTCCCCCCCCCCAGGAGCTATACGCAAAGGATCAAAATTAAAAGATATATATATTTATAAATAAAAGATAGTAACAAGGGAGATCATTAAAGCAACTTGGAATGAGACTAAATCCCTTTGCTTGTGGGAACTGGGTATGTCTAGTCTAACAAAGAGAAGGACCTGGGGGGGGGGGCATTATAGCATCTTCCAATATTTGAGGGGCTGCCCCAAAGAGTTGGGGGCCAACCTTTTCTCCAAAGCCCCTGAAGGCAGGACAAGAAGGAATGGATGGAAACTAACCAAGGTGAGAAGCAGCCTAGGACTAAGGAGGAATTACCTAACAGTGAGAGCAATTAACCAGTGGAACAACTGGCCACCAGAACTTGTGGGTGCTCCATCACTGGAGGTTTTTAAGAAGAGACTGGACAGCCATTGGTCTGGAATGGTCTAGTCCAGCGGTCACCAACTGATGGGCCAGGGAGCACTGGTGGTCTGTGAGAAAATGTTGGTGCTCTGCAGAGAAATGCCCCCCCCCAAAGCAATTAATTCAGGCTGCGCGGGAACACAAGGCCCACATGGCCCGCATGAACCCAAGATTTGCGTTGCTTGCATTGTGAACACCACGAGGTAGTGAGGGGAGGGGGGAAAGGGCAAAGGGGGGGAACTTGCCCCACTCGTCCCCAACGCCTCGCCTGGTCACCGGGCTGCTTCTTTCCACTTCTTTCCTCTTCTGCTTTTGGCTGCATGCAAGGAAAGCAGCCAAAGTCTTTCTTTCTCTCCCCCAAACTCCGCCAGAAATGAGTCTTTGGGGCCCTGCAAGGCCTCCTGCTCCAAGAGGCTGCGCCGGCAAAGACTCATTTCTGGTGGAGTTTGGGGGAGAGAAAGAAAGACCTCTGCGGCTTCTGCTGTTTTCCTTGCATGAAGCCAAAAGTCTCTCCCTCTCTCTCTTTCTCTCTCCCCCTGAGAACGGAGCTGGAGACGGAATCCTATAATCCCAAATAAAGAACGATCGATCAGTAGGAAAACGGGGTGGCGGGATTTCCCTGCAGACTTTTTTTGGGGGGATTTTCCCAGGGTCTCTGGTCCGCCGAATTTAAAAGTATGAGTTTGGGGGTCCCCGAGGTCCAAAAGGTTGGCGACCCCTGGTCTAGGGTCTCCTGCTTGAGCAGGAGGGTTGGACTAGAAGACCTCCAAGGTCCCTTCCAATTCGGTCATTCCATATCCCTGTCAATCTGTGGTAAGGATGGCTCCCAGATGTGGGCTGGCAAGGAGCCACACCAAACCTTGGATGCAACAAGCAGAGACAACTCCCCTGTTCCTTCACGATTCTACAAACCTGCCAGAAAAGTAGGAACTCTTGTGCCAAACTACAAGCCCCAGCAATTCTCTCCTCCCCCCCGCTTCCTCCCCCCTCCCCAGCAGCCAGCTGGCTCGGACTATTTGGAGCTGCAGATGAAAAACATCTGGATGTCAGCTGCCTCCTTTGGCTGGAGAGACGCGGATTTTCCTGGCGAGGGAAATGCGGTGGCCTGGCGCGCAAAGGACGCAAAGCCTTCCTGTGAACTGCAAGCCACAGATTTGGACCAGCGACCTGCAGAGCTTTGAGTCCATCCTTCTGCTGAGGGCAGGAATCTCAATCCGAACCTCCCAAAAGGCTGGCTGGCCAGCCTTCGGTTTAGCCCATTGAGGGAATCAAGTGACCAAATTTGCAGATGATACTCAAGCTGGCAGGAATAGCCAACACTCTAGGCTCAAGATCCAGATGGATCTTGACAGAATTGAACCCTGGGCCCTATCTAACACAATGAAATTCAACGTAGAGAAAAGGAAAGTCCTACACTTAGGCAAGAAAAACCCAAAGGACACATATAGACTGAGTGAAACCAGGCTCAATAGCAGGAACTGTAAGAAGGATCTTGGAGACTTAGTGGACAACCAGCTAAATAGGAGCCAGCCGTGTACAGCAGCAGCAAAAAAAGCTAATTCAATCCTAAATTGCATTAACAGAGGGATACAATCAAGATCAAGGGTACTAATACTACTCTATAAAGCCTTAATAAGACCACACCTCAAGTACTGCATCCAGTTTTGGTCACCACACTATAAAAAAGATGTTTAGAAAACGTACAGAGAACAGCAATCAGGAGGATTAGGGGACTGGAGGCTAAAATGTCAACGGTTGCAGGAACTGGGCCTGGCTAGTCTAGTTTGTTTGTCTGTCTGTCTATCTAACTATCATTGTCTCTCTGTCTGTCTATCTCTATTATCCAATTCAGAAAGCATCAAGGACCCCATAGTGATTCTTCTTTCCCTCCTCCTCCTCCTCCCCACTAACCCCCCTCCTTCTAACACTGATGATGTTATCTATTTGGGTCGTGAAATGTCTGCAAGAAAACTACCCAGCTCAGAGAGCACCAAGGACCCAATTATCTTCCTCTTTTCCTTCCTTCCTTCCTTCCTTCCTTCCTTCCTTCCTTCCTTCCTTCCTTCCTTCCTTCCTTCCTTCCTTCCAGCACTGATGATGTTCCTTAGTTGGGTCATGAAACGTCTGCAAGAAAAGCACCCAGCTCAGAGAGCACCAAGGACCCAACTATCTTCCTCTTTTCCTTCCTTCCTTCCTTCCTTCCTTCCAGTACTGATGATGTTACTTAGTTGGGTCATGAATCGTCTGCAAGAAAACCACCCAGCTCAGAGAGC
>CM042836.1:2377873-2390376 GCA_023653725.1 Bungarus multicinctus
ATTGATCAGTGGAACGACTTGCCTCCAGAAATTGTGAATGCTCCAACACTTGGAAGTTTTAGAAAAGATGTTGGATCACCCTTTGTCTGAAGTGGTGCAGGGTTTCCTGCCCAAGCAGGGGGTTGGACTAGAAGACCTCCCAGGTCCCTTCCAACTCTGTTATTCTATTCTATACTTGCAATATACACACGCTGCCCTGCAATCCTGTCAGCTTCCCAGGCAGGAAACAGAGCAGATCAACCCCAGGCAGCCCCTGACTTACAACCACAATTCAGCCCCAAAGGTCTGTTGTTAAGCCAAGCCTGTCCTTCAGCAACTTTTGCCCTGTTCTTATGAGCTTTCTTGCCACCCTTGGTAAGTGAATCCCTGTAGTTGCTAAGGGAATAGCAACTCAGGGCTCCGGCATTTAATCCCATTTAAATCCTGAGTCTCGAGCCAAACTTCCAAAACTTCCAAAGGATTTATTGGGAGGGAACATGTCCGGCACTGCCGGGGTATAGCCGACTCTGAGGCACATCATTCACTGTCACCCTTGACCCTGGTTTTCCCCCCCACCCCTTTGGGTGTATAGTAATTCATATTCTCCAATGGGACACCTCCATAGCCCAGAGTCATCCATCAGGCTCTCCAGTTAGAATTTTGCATGGCAGAAACTTCAGTCACCTAATTACTATCTTTGGAAAACTATTTAAGGAATGTACTTTCGGTTTCCAAGCTGCCGCACTGCTCCCCCTTCCCTTTCTATTGGCAACTCTAAAAAGACCAGAGAAATATTTTGTGAGTTGACAAATAGAAGGGTTGTGAAGGGAATCTGGCTCCCCCCCCCACATGGACTTTGCTTGCCGGAAGGTCGCAAAGGGGATCACATGAGGGTCCATCCCCCCGGAAACGCTGCGGCCGTCATAAATAGGAACCAGCTGCCAAGCGAATTTTGATCACGGGATGTGGGAGTGTGGAAAATGGTCCTAAGTCCTGTTTTTCAGGGCCGTTGAGACTTCCAACGGCCACAAATCATGGTTGTAATTCAAGGACGACCTGTAATCTGACTTTGCTGTGAGGCTGAACGAGCCCAATCTTGCAAGTCTGAAAGGACGAGTCGCCCGCTGCCGCTTTTACAGCCTTGAAAATTAAGGCGGCGGCTCCTTTCTCAATTTCTGCCTCCGGCCTGTTATGCAGCTCAGGGCTCCTTCAGCTTTTATCAGATGGTTCCCTGGACAGAATCTCTTCCGTTTATCCTGCAAGGTCAACCTCCACCTTCCCAAATCCAGCCACTGTGCATCTTGTCATAGTGGTACGGCACTGCAGCTGAAGCGGGGCAGCCATGCAACCCCAAGAAAAAGATGGCTGCTATAGGGAGTGGCTGATGATTCCTCTGGGGGAGGGGGAGGGTTGCTTTTGAGCCCAGGTTCTGCCCAGCCCAATCTTCAGAACAAAAGGGTCGTTTTTCACTTGGAGAAACGGAGGCCTTCTGATTGCAAACTAGTGGGATCAGGAATCTGCTAAACCAGTGGCTTCCTAATTTGGCCATATTAAGAGGGGTGGGCTTCCACTCCCAAAATCCCCCAGCCAGCTTGTTTTAAGAGGGGTGGGCTTCCACTCCCAGAATCCCCTAGCCAGCTTGCTTTAAGAGGAGAGGGCTTCCACTCCCAGAATCCCCCAGCCAGCTTGCTTTAAGAGGAGAGGGCTTCCACTCCCAGAATCCCCCAGCCAGCCTGTTTTAAGAGGGGGGGATTTCCATTCCCAGAATCCCCCAGTCAACATGCTTTAAGAGGGGTGAACTCCAATTCTCAGAGTTTGCCAGCCAACATCCTTTAAGAGGGGAGGGCTTCCACTCCCAGAATCCCCCAGCCGGAAAGCTTTAAGAGAGGTGGACTTCAATACCCAGAATCCCCCAGCCGGAATGCTTTAAGAGAGGTGGACTTCAATACCCAGAATCCCCCAGCCAGTCTGCTTTAAGAGGGGTAGGCTTCCAGTCCCAGAATCCCCCAGCCAAGATGCTTTAAGAGGGGAGGGCTTCCATTCCCAGAATCCCCCAGCCAGCCTGCTTTAAGAGGGGAGGGCTTCCACTCTCAGAATCCCCTAGCCAGAATGCTTTAAGAGAGGTGGACTTCAATACCCAGAATTCCCCAGCCAGCCTGCTTTAAGAAGGGAGGGCTTCCACTCCCAGAATCCCCCAGCCAGCATGCTTTAAGAGGGGTGGGCTTCCACTCCCAGAATCCCCAAGCCAGCATGCTTTAAGAGGGGTGGGCTTCCACTCCCAGAATCCCCCAGCCAGCGTGCTTTAAGAGGGGAAGGCTTCCACTCCCAGAATCCCCCAGCCAGCGTGCTTTAAGAGGGGTGGGCTTCCACTCCCAGAATCCCCCAGCCCAGAATGCTTTAAGAGGGGAGGGCTTCCACTCCCAGAATCCCCCAGCCCAGAATGCTTTAAGAGAGGTGGACTTCAATACCCAGAATCCCCCAGCCAGCCTTCTGTGTTGCAGTCCAGATGTCTTAAAGTTTGCACCACCCCCTCTAGCCCAGCCGCCCCTGCAGTGCTGACTTCCACTCAGCCACAAGTGTAGGAAGTCTCCCTTTGGTAGAGAGGCAGCGTTTCAAGCTGTTGTAGCCAACAGCTACTACTAACGTGCCTCCACTTTCCTCTTAAAAGTCAGTGTTACACTTGGCAATTTTGTGGTTTTGGAAGCTCTTGCAATGTTTTGGCTGTCGTCCCTCCTCTAGGGAAACAAACACACAAAAGACGAACCTTGTTTACTGCAATGTGCTTTTTGCCAGGGAGCGGCACAACCACAACTCAACATTAACAATTTAAACTACAAGACGAGTGGGAGTTACACAAACGTTGTAAAACCGGGTGTATAACATGGTGGAGTGGCAAGGGCCCTAACAATAACACGCAGGTATAATAATATACTACAGCTGAACGTCCCTCTTACTTCCCTTTTGCAAAGGGATTTCCCACAGTGGTGTTTTTCCCCCCACCCCCAGACGTGGCAAATTTAAGAGGGGTGGATGGACTTCAACGCCTGGAATTTGCCACGTGTGAAAAACATCGGACTGGATTTGTCTGTTTGTGTGTGTGTATGTGTGTGGATTTGTGTGTTTGTAAAATGTTTTTTTATTATCGTGTTTGATTGCAATAGCGATGTCTAACACAAAGTAAACTTAGAAAAAAGACAATTGGCCAGAGGAAATGATAAAATAGAATAAAAAATATGGAATGGATGGAATAGGACTAAGAATAGGATAGGATAGGATAGGATAGGATAAAATAGAATTGAATTGAATAGAATATTGGAATAAAGAAAATAGAATAGGGTAGGTTAGGTTAGGGTAGGGTACGTAGGGTAGGGTAGGGTAGAGTATAGTAGAGTAAGGGCAGAGCAGAGTAGAATAGAACAGAACAGAATATTGGAATAAAGAGAAGAGAAGAGAAGAGAAGAGAAGAGAAGAGAAGAGAAGAGAAGAGAAGAGAAGAGAAGAGAAGAGAGGAGAGGAGAGGAGAGGAGAGGAGAGGAGAGGAGAGGAGAAGAGAAGAGAAGAGAAGAGAGAGAAGAGAGGAGAGGAGAGGAGAGGAGAGGAGAGGAGAGGAGAGGAGAGGAGAGGAGAGGAGAGGAGAAGAGAAGAGAAGAGAAGAGAAGAGAAGAGAAGAGAAGAGAAGAGAATATAGAGCTGAAAGGGACCTTGGAGGTCTTCTAGACCAGCCCCCTGCTCAAGCAGGAGAACCTATATACATGTCTTGGCAATGCCTTAACAATAAAAAAAACTTCATCAAGGGACTGCCAAGAACATTCAAATCCACGCTGACAGAGGAAGCCACTGTATATAAACAGAGCAAGCCCTACTTCCTTCTAGCAGTGATGATGTTCCCTAGTTGGGTCATGAAACGTCTGCAAGAAAACAACCAAGCTCAGAGAGTACTAAGGAACTCCCAGTCCTCCTCCTCCTCCTCCTCTCTTCAGGACTGATGACGTTACTGAGTTGGGTCACGAAACGTCTGCAAGAAAACCACCAAGTTCAGAGGGCACCAAGGGCCCCACGATTATTCCTCCTCCTCCTCCTCCCCCCTTCTAGCATGGATGATATTACCTAGTTGGGTCATGAGATGTCTGCAAGTAAACCATGAAGCTCAGAAAGCACCAAGAACCCCACAGTCCTTTTCCTCCTCCTCCTCCTCCCTTTAGGGATGATGACATTACCTAGTTGGGTCATGAAACGTCTGTATGAAAACCTCCAAGCTCAGAGACTACGAAAGCGCGCGCACACACACACACACACATCATAGGGGGGGGGAAAAGCAGAAGCCTGATAGCCCCCTTTTCCAGCAAACACGTTTAGCTCAAACTTTTAGCGAGTTGCAAAAGTCCTGCTTGTCGGGGGAAAAGGGCCTGGGGGCTGCTTCTCGTTTCTAAAGAGGAGAGAGACGTCGGCCGTGAACGAAAAGGTTCAGTGCTCCGGATGCACAAACCGCAGTCAAGGTTCCCCCCACAGGAGCTTTTGCACCAGAAAAGCATTTACAGAACGAGAAGAGGAAAAAATAACCAACACAGGCCCATTGTTCTCAACCGGAAAAGGGGGCTCGTTTCCCCCTCGCCCGCCCCCCCCCCCATCCACAGCTGTCTTCTCCGAACAAGTTTCTGAATCTTTTTTCCGGCTGCCGACAACACCCGACGGAAGAACGGATCTGAGCCCCCCCCACCGCCCACCGCCCTACTTCGAAAAGGGGGGTGGGTGGCACATGCTCACAGCTTCCCTGGTTTTCAAAAAAGCCCCTTGTTTCCCACCCCCCCACCCCGAGTGGAGGCATCCATACAGCACAGCTTGCAACAGTAGAATCAGCTTGGTCCAGGAATGGTTAAAGGCTAGAAACCAGAAGATGGTGAGTTCTAGTCCTGCCTTAGTCAGCAAAGCTGGCTGGATGATATTGGGCCAATCACCAAGAGGCGGTGAGTTCTAGTTCCTGCCTTATGAATGCAAGCTGGCTGGGTGACTTTGGGCCAATCACCAGGAAGCTGTGAGTTCTAGTCCCACCTTATGAATGAAAACTGGCTGGGTGACTTTGGGCCAATCACCAGGAAGCTGTGAGTTCTAGTCCCACCTTATGAATGAAAGCTGGCTGGGTGACTTTGGGCCAATCACCAGGAAGCTGTGAGTTCTAGTCCCACCTTATGAATGAAAACTGGCTGGGTGACTTTGGGCCAATCACCAGGAAGCTGTGAGTTCTAGTCCCGCCTTATGAATGAAAGCTGGCTGGGTGACTTTGGGCCAATCACCAGGAAGCTGTGAGTTCTAGTCCCACCTTATGAATGAAAACTGGCTGGGTGACTTTGGGCCAAACACCAGGAAGCTGTGAGTTCTAGTCCCACCTTATGAATGAAAACTGGCTGGGTGACTCTGGGCCAAACACCAGGATGAAAATCGGTTGGGAGTCACTTTTTCCAGTGCTGCAATATTGAACAGTCACTCAATGAATGGTGGCAAGTCAAGGACTTACCTGGAAGGGAGCGAGGTTCACAAAGAAAAAGGAACAAGCAGAGCCACAGCCGCTCAGTGGGGTTTACCAGGGCAGGAGAGCCGCAAGAAAGCTGTCCCTGGAGATTAGACTCTCCATTTTGGTGGGGAAGGAAGGGAATCCTTCTCCGTTACGTCCAAAGGCAACGGAGGGATCGGGGTACCTTATGTGTGTGTGTGTCTTCCCATATTTGAGGGGCTGCCCCCAAGAAGAGGGAGTCAAGCTATTCTCCAAAGCCCCCCCTGAAGGCCGGACAAGATGCAACGGGTGGAAACTAACCAAGGACAGAAGCAATCTAGAATTAAGGAGAAATTCCTTGACAGTTAGAACAATTAACCAGTGGAATCGCTTGCCACCAGAACTATACACAAAGGATCAAAATTAAAATATTTATATATTTATAAATAAAAGTAACAAGGGAGATCATTAAAGCAACTTGGAATGAGACTAAATCCCTTTGCTTGTGGGAACTGGGTATGTCTAGTGTCTAACAAAGAGAAGGACCTGGGTAGGACATGATAGCATCTTCCAATATTTGAGGGGCTGCCCCAAAGAGTTGGGGGCCAACCTTTTCTCCAAAACCCCTGAAGGCAGGACAAGAAGGAACGGATGGAAACTAACCAAGGAGAGAAGCAACCTAGGACTAAGGAAGAATTACCTAACAGTGAGAGCAATTAACCAGTGGAACCGCTTGCCACCAGAACTTGTGGGTGCTCCATCACTGGATATTTTTAAGAAGAGACTGGACAGCCATTGGTCTGGAATAGTATTAGGTCTCCTGCTTGAACAGGGGGTTGGACTAGAAGACCTCCAAAGTCCCTTCCAACTCTTACTGTTCTCTTATTCTGCTTGGTCTACTGGCTGGACCTCTCCTTGATTAGTTCCCATCCGTTGCTTCTTGTGCCTGCCCTCTGGTGCTTTGAATAACAGATTAACAGCATCGGAAGGGGCCTTGGAGGTCTTCTAGTCCAGCCCCCTGCTGAAGCAGGAAACCTTATACCGTTTCAGACAAATGGCTGTCCAATCTCTTCTTAAAAAAAACTTCTAGTGATGGAGCACCTACAAGTTCTGGAGGCAACCTATTTAGAATAGGTTGACCCCCAATTCTTCTTTATGGCAGCCCCCCAAATATTGGAAGGCTGCTCTCCTGTCTCCCCTGGTCCTTCTCTTCCCTAGACCAGCCAGGCCCAGTTCCTGCAATTGTTCTTCGTATGTTTTAGCCTCCAGTCCCTCATCCTCCTGGTTGCTTTTCTCTGTACTTTTTCCAGAGTCTCAACCTCTTTTTTATAGTGTGGTGACCAAAACTGATTAACATATTATCGGAATTGGAAGGGACCTTGTAGGTCATCTAGCTCAACCCCCCATACCCATGCAAGAGACCCTGCACCATTTCTGATAGATAACAGTCCATTCTCTTCTTGAATGCATCCAGTGATGAAGCACCCACAATTTCTGGTGGCAAGCTGTTCCACTGGTTAATTGTCCTTACTTTATTTATTTATTTATTTTAGGTCTTATATACCGCCCTTCTCCCGAAGGACTCAGGGCGGTGAACAGCCAACTAAAATACATGTAGACAAATATAAATAGTTAAAAACGAATTAAACCCTAGGCTGTCCCTATAAAAATCTAAAAAACCCCAATTAAAATAAAACTTTGTACACCCATCCCAACTAATCTAAGAACCCCATTTAAAAATCCCATTTGAGTCAGCTCAGGCCGGCCTGCTCGAAGAGCCAAGTCTTCAGGTCACGTCTGAAGGCCCTCAGGTCACTGGTCGTTCGTAGTCCAGGGGGCATCCAGTTCCAGGAAATTCCTCCTTATTTCCTGATTGAATCTCTCCTTGTTCAGTTTCCATCCATTATTCCTTGTCTGGCCTTCAGCTGCCTTGGAAAATAGCTTGACCGCCTCCTCCTCTCTGTGGCAGCCCCTCAAATATTGGAAGATGCTCTCCTGTCTCCCCTGGTCCTTCTCTTCCCTAGACCAGCCAGGCCCAGTTCCTGCAACCGTTCTTCGTATGTTTTAGCCTCCAGTCCCCTCATCATCCTGGTTGCTCTTCTTTGCACTTTTTCTAGAGTCTCAACATCTTTGTTTTATAGTGTGGTGACCAAAACTGGATACAGGACTCTAGGTGTGGCCTTACTAAGGATAGACAGACAGACAGACAGACAGATAACTGATATCTGTGGGTGGATGGATGGATGGATGGATGGATGGATGGATGGATGGATGGATGGATGGATGGATGGATGGATAGATAGATAGATAGATAGATAGATAGATAGATAGATAGATAGATAGATAGATAGATAGATAGATAGATAGATAGATAGATAGATAGATGGATACTGTAGATAGATAGATTGATAGAGAGAGAGAGAGATGATAGATAGATAGATAGACAGACAGACAGACTAACAGAGACACAGATCATAGATAGATAGAAAGATAAATAGACAGACAGACTAGACTAGCCAGGCCCAGTTCCTGTAACTGTTCTTTGTATGTGTCAGCCTTCAAGATTTTCTTCCTTTGCTTTGCATCTTTCGGCTGTCATAAGTAACGGGGAGGGGGGGGGAGTGGACCATGGTTATGGGAAGCCAGGTGTTACAAAACAGAACTGTGTAAGTTGGGGGGGAGGAATTCTTGCTTAGGTTTCTATCCTATGTTATCCGCAGCCGCAACTCTTTACCAAAATATGCCAAGGTCAACGGACAGAGGCCTCATCGCCGCCTGGAGATGCCCACATGATGCCTATACACAACTTTTAACTGGATGAGCCAATTGAACTATTGGGTGGTGGGAACGTTGCCATCACTTTGTATATGTGATTTGCACGCTCATTTTCTCAGATTCAGAATTCTTCTGTTGCTACCACTTGATTTCCAGTAAAAGATATCTTTTCTCTAACTAATGGAGTCTTTAAGTATTTCATTCTTGGATTTTGAGTGGAGCACCAGTATGACAGTATGTTTGAGCCTCCAGTCCCCTCATCCTCCTGCTTGCTCTTCTCTGCACTCTTTCCAGAGTCTCAACCTCCTCTTTTTTAAAGTGTGGTGACCCAACCTGGACGGAGCATTCCACGTGATATGGCATAAAGCAGTGCTAACCCTTCACGTCATCTTGATCCTGAGCAGTTTTTCCAAAGGGAAAGCAGGCTAAACATGGCTTAAATAAAATGCCTATCTTGCCAGCCTGTTCGGAAGGTAGGCGGAGCCTTTATTTTCTGCTTTTGAAACCCAGAAGGAACCTGGACCTCGGCAAACACACAGGAGCAAGCAAAGAAGGTTAGGAAAGGTTGCCACCCACGCCGGGAAGGAGATTCCATCTGGTTCCCAGGCTTGGCATCCGATCGTAGGACAGATCGCTCAGCCAGGCCTCAAGGGAGGTTTCCCAGACAGGTAGATGGAGATGTTGGCCCATCATTAATCAAGAATATAACCAACCATCAGCCAAACAAAGAGTTGTTGACTCTTAGCAACCACAGGTAGATTTGTCTCCATGAGCATCAGATAGGGGAAGAGGAAGGGGGAGTTTCAACATGTTTCAGATCTTACACTTCCTCTTCTCTGAACGGTGAATAAAACCTTCACCAAGTTTTCACCAGCTGAAGCAGACAATAAACTTCCTGTTTGAAATTATAATCTCAGGCCCATTAAGAAAACAAACAAAAAAGAAAATTAGCAAATTGGATAGCAGTAGCACTTAACTTATATACTGCTTTACAGCCTTCTCTAAGTGGTTTACAGAGACAGCTTCTTGCCCCCAACTATTTTGGGTCCTCATTTTACCCACCTCGGAAGGACGGAAGGCTCAGTCAACTTGGAGCCTGGTGGGATTCGAACTGCCAAATTACAGGTAGTTGGCAGGCAGCAGAAGTAGCCTGTATATTGCACTCTAACCACTGCACCACCACGGCTCCTGTTCAACCTGTAGTCTTTCTCAAGCTTGGCCACTTTAAGAGGGGTGGGCTTCCACTCCCAGAATCCCCCAGCCAGCCTGCTTTAAGAGGGGAGGACTTCCACTCCCAGAATCCCCCAGCCAGCCTGCTTTAAGAGGGGTGGACTTCCACTCTCAGAATCCCCCAGCCAGCATGCTTAAGAGGGTGGGCTTCCACTCTCAGAATCCCCAGCCAGCCTGCTTTAAGAGGGGTAGGCTTCCACTCTCAGAATCCCCCAGCCAGCCTGCTTTAAGAGGGGTGGCTTCCACTCTCAGAATCCCCAGCCAGCCTGCTTTAAGATGAGTGGACTTCCACTCCCAGAATCCCCCAGCCGCCTGCTTTAAGAGTGGTGGACTTCCATTCCCAGAATCCCCCACAGCTGCCTTTAAATGAGGGGTTGACTTTCCACTCCCAGAATCCCCCAGGCCAGCCTGCTTTAAGAAGGGGTGGACTTCCACTCCCAGATCCCCCAGCCAGCCTGCTTTAAGAGGGGGAGGACTTCCACTCCCAGAACCCCCAGCCATGCCTGCTTTAAAGGGGGAGACTTCCACGCCAGAACTCACCCCAGCCAGCCTGATTTTTAAGAGGGTGGGGCTTCCACTCCCAGAATACCCCCAGCCAGCCTGCTTTAAATGGGTGGGCTTCCACTCCCAGAATCCCACAGCCAGCCTGCTTTAGAGGGCGGGGTAGGCTTCCACCCCAGCAATCCCCCAAGCCAGCCCTGCTTAAGAAGAGGGAGGACTTCAACTCCCAGACTCCCCCAGCCAGCACTTTCCGCTTTAAGAGGGGTGGATTCAACTACAGAAGTCCCCCTGGACAGAATGCGTTAAGAGGGAGGGCTTCCACTCCCAGAATCCCACGGCCAGAAGCTGTAAGAGGGGAGGGCTTACAATCACAGAATCCCCCGGACCAGCCTGCTTAAGAGGCGAGGACTTCCACTCACAGAATCACCCCAGACCGCTGATTTTTAAGAGGGGGGGACTTCAACTCCCAAGAATACCCCAGCCAGCTCTTGCTTTATGAGGGGAGGATTTCCACTCCAGATATTCCCAGCCAGCCATGCTTTAAGAGGGGTGGACTTCCAGTCCCAGAAAAACCCCAGTAAGCCTAGGCTTAAGAGGGGAGGACTTCCAACTACACAGAATCCCCCCAGCCAGCAGGCTTTTAAAGAGGGGTGGATTCACTGCACAGGAACTCCCCCACAAGCCGGCTTTAAGAAGGGGGGGATCTTGCCACTAACAGGAATCCACCAGCCCAGCCTTTTAAGGAGGGGAGAGGACTTCCACTCCCAGAATCCCCCAGCATAGCCTGCTTTAAGAGAGGGGAGGACTTCCACTCCCAGAATCCCCAGCACAGGCCCTGCCTTTTAAGAGGGGAGGGTTACACCTCCCAGACTTTCACCAGACAGCCGCTTTAAGAGGGGGTGGATTCCACCACAAAACCCCAGCCAGCCTGCTTTAAGAGGGGTGGACTTTCCACTCCATGAGAATTCCCCCAGCCTAGATGCTTTTAAGAGGGGGAGGGCTTACTCCAGCAATCCCACAGGCGATCATTCATACTGGCATGGGGGATATTCTGGAAGTGACACCCACAATATCAGAGGAACCAAGATTGAGAAACACTGACTAATCTCTTCTTCAAACCACCAAGATACTTGGGACCAAAAGTTTTGTAGGGAAGCTGCTCTCCACAGACTTTTTTGACCATTCGGGAGTGTTTTTCCAATATTTAACACAATGCAGGGTTAGCTGAAGGTAGCTGCAAATTAACTCCTTTTTCAGACGGGGTACGAAACCTGCTGAGGTTTTTGGTTCCCGGGCCAGTAACCACAGTCCGTGCGAAGGCAGGGATGCACAAGTGCGGTATGAAAATTAAAGTTTTATGGCCAGCTCCAATGCCTGGTTTCGCCGAAGATGCGGGTCAATTCAAAAACACACTTTTTCAGGCTGGCTGAGGGAGGAAACAAGGACCATGGTGGCCTTCCCCAAAAAATTACAGGGGTATACGGTCTCCTCAGTTACACGCGAAAGCCATTGAGCATTGGGGGGACGTTCCACAGTTTGCAACGGCCCCAAGTGAAAAGAAAGGTGAAAGGATCATATCAAAAATGGTTTTTTTTTGTTTTTTTTTTTTTTTTTTTTGAAAGGCCAAAAAAAATAGTTGGTTTCGTATTTTTCCCTCGTTAAAGGAAGACGTTTCGCTTGTATCCAAGAAGGAAGAAGGCATACATCCCATATACCACAATAATGGAGGGAAGCTGACAAGGAGATGAGAGGAGAGATTCAAATGGAAAATAAGGAGAAAACGATCTGACCGGGAGGACAATCAAGCCAGGGAACAGACGCTGTGGGAGCTTCATAGTTGGAAGGCTTTCAAGAAGGGACGACGGACTTCCACCGCTGGTCAGAAATTGGTAGGGTCTCCACGTGGCGCAGGGGGTTGGACCTAAATGACCTAACAAGGTCCCCTTAAAAACATATAGGAGTTATTCTATTCGATTCATTTTAGTCTTTTTCTTGCACCAGTACAGTCATCATCACAGTAGCATCGCTTACGCAGCCTCTTGAATAGACGCCGAACATGAGAGTTCTCCTACTCCTCCTTCCTTCTCACTCTCTATCCTGACACTCTTCCTCCTCCTCCTCCCCCACCTCTCATCCTTCCTCCTCCTTCTCCTCTTCCTCCTCCAACACATCCCTAATGTGGTGTTGCCTAGTATGGGTATGCAACCTCTGCAAGGGGGAAACAACCAGGCTCAGCGACCACAAAGGACTTCAAATATCCTCCTCTCTCCACCAATCTCGAGCCTTCCATAACACTGATGATGTCCCTAGCTGGGTCATGAGACGTCTGCAAAAAAACAAACAACAACCCCAATAGTAAGGGGGGAATCAAGGCTCAGCCACAGATAAACCCAGAGTATTTCTTCTAATGAAGCTGAGGGCGAGGTGAGGAAACCAGCTGTTGTCGTCCAGACAAAGCAGGCGGTGGAGATGGGGCTGTGGCTATGACCAGGTGGGGAAAAGCAGAAGGACGTGCGCGGGTGGAAACCGT
>CM042836.1:2390876-2529526 GCA_023653725.1 Bungarus multicinctus
TCGGGGGGACAGCCGGCGATCTCGTTGCTAAAGGCGGTTTTCATGGGTTAGGGCGGGCACTCGGAACCTAGATAGAATGGGTCACGCTGGATGCAGGAAAGAAAAAAATCCCCGACGGCGTCGACAGAACAGAATATCAAGTTGGAAGGGACCGTTAGGTCTTCTATCCAACCCCCGGCTCAAACAGGAACTCCTAAACCATTTCAGCAAGGCTGTCCATCGCTTCTGAAAAAGCCTCCCTGATGGAGAAGGAAGGAAGTAAGGAGGAAAGAGAGAGAAAGAAGGAAGAAGAGGGAGGGAGGAATGGAGAAAAGAAATAGCACAGGAAGGAAAAGGAGAAGGAAGAAGAAGGAGGGACAGAGAAGAAAGAGCAGAAGGAAGGACATACAGGAGAAATAGAGAGGAAAAAAGATAGATGTGGAGGAATGGAGGAAGAAAGCGTGAAGGACGGAGGCACTGAAGAAATGAAGGAAGGGGAGTATCGTACGCAAGCCAGAAGAAGAACGTAAAAGAGATGAAAGCACGTAAAGGTTGGAGGCCGAACGAGCAAACGGACGGAAGGAATCCCGGAAGGAAGGAACAGATACCAGTCAGTACCGACAGGAAGAAAGCGCAGCCTTGTCGAAGGAACAGCGATATCAGAAAGATATCGTTGCGTACATTGCGTAGAAAGAGCGAAAGTCAGCAGACGCATGAATGAAGGAAAGACCGAGAAGCCTGCCGGATGTCTCTGCCGACCTCGCCTCCCTCCGCCATGCCCCCGTCCCGCCTCCGCTTTCTGTAGGAGACAGCTCCCCACTTCCAGGCCTTCCGCCGGCCTGCCGGCCCCTCTCCCTTCCGTCCCGGCCTCCACTCGCTCCGGTCCCGCAGGCCCCGCGCTCGTCCCTGCCCGCTCTCTTGGTCTGCCTTGCTGCATCCCTGCGCCTCCAGGCCGAGGCCCCGCCGTCCCGCCGTCCTCTGTCTGGCTCCGCCCTCCCCCTTCCGCCTGAGTGATGGAGGAAGAAACCAAAGGAAGAGGAAAGAAAGCGAAAGAATGAAGGAGGTACATGAATAAAGAAGAATAAGGAAGAGAAAAGAGTGAAATAAGAGGAGGAGGACGGAGGAAGAAAGAGCAAACGGAATGAAGAATAGGAAGGACGAGAGAATTAGGTACGGAAAGAAAGAGCAAAAGGAAGGAAGAAAGGAAAAGAGAGAGGAAAGAAAGATAGAGGGGGAGGAATGGAGGAAGAAAGAGTGAAAGGAAGGAAGGAAGGAAGGAAGGAAAAGAAAGAGGAAAGAAGGAAGGAGGGATAGGAAGAAAGAGCAAAAGGAAGGAAGGAAAAGAGAAGGGGAAGAGAGAGAGGGGAGAGAGAGAGAGAAAGAATCCCAAACGGAAGAGGTGACAAGCATTGCGCCCTACCAGCCTGCCGCCTGCCCCGTCTGTCAAATACGCCCGAAGGTGCGTTTTTTTAACTTCCGATCTGTGCTCTGTGCGTTTCCCACGGAGGCCGGGAGCCCAGCAATCCCCCCCCACACACACAAGCCATCGCCTTGGGCTTTCCATTCGCTTGCGCGGCCCGGCCCCGATTGTGACTTTTGATAAGCGTCGCAGCCCGAGTCACGGCAGGGCGTGCAACGTGCATGTGTGTGTGCGCGTGCGCGCGCAGAGAGTTCTCACAATGTCCTTTTCTCTTCCTTCGGAGCATCTGCCAAACATTTTACGCCTAACAGGAGTTGTTGTTGTTGTGTGTGTGTGTTGTTTTTTTTTAAAAAAAGGAAGAATTCCACCGTCATGTGCAAGTCATTACTGACACAACACAGTCCACACCCTGCTGCAGAAAAGAGAAAGAGCGAAAAAGACACACAGAGCCACACACAACCCTCCTGGTTGGCAAGCTCGGGCGGCCGCACTGGAACCGAACCTGGGGGAGCTTCTTGTTTTTTTCTCTGCCTGAAGCCCTAAGCAAGGATGGAGCCGGCGTCTTCAAACCAGCATCGCCCAGGAGGAAAATCCCTCAAAAAAAAAAGGTCGCCTTGGACTAAATTCTGTGCGTTATTTCCCCCAAAATGAAAAAAAAAAACTTTTGGGCCTTGGCTGTGGATCTGTGAGGAATTTTAAAGATGCAATACAGGAGAATATTTGCAGCTCAGGGTTGAAATGAAGGCTCCTTGGTGCCCTCTTGCAAACGTTTCACGACCCAACTAGGGAACATTGTCAATGCTGGAAGGGGTGGGGTGGGGGGTGGAGAAGAGGAGGAGGAGAAAGAGGAGGAAGGGGAGGAGGAGGAGGAGGAGGAGGAGGAAGAGGACTTGGTGCTCTCTGAGCTTGGTAGTATTCTTGCAGACGTTTCATGACCCTACTAGATAACATCATCAATGCTGGAAGGGAGGGAGGTTTGGGGAGAGGAGGAGGAGGGGGGGGGGAGGAGGAAGAGGGAGAGGAGGAGAAAGAGGAGAAGGAAGACTGTGGGGACCTTGGTGCTCTTTGAGCTGGGTGGTTTTCTTGCAGACGTTTCATGACCCAACTAGGTAACGTCATCAGTGCTGGAAGGAAGGAAGGAAGGAAGGAAGGAAGGAAGGAAGGAAGGAAGGAAGGAAGGAAGGAAGATAGTTGGATCCTTGGTGCTCTCTGAGCTGGGTGGTTTTCTTGCAGACATTTCACGACCCAACAAGGTAACGTCATCAGTGCTAGAAGGAAGGGAGGGAGGGAGGAAGGAAGGAAGGAAGGAAGGAAGGAAGGAAGGAAGGAAGGAAGGAAGGAAGGAAGGAAGGAAGATAGTTGGATCCTTGGTGCTCTCTGAGCTGGGTGGTTTTCTTGCAGACGTTTCATGACCCAACTAGGTAACATCATCAGTGCTGGAAGGAGGGAAGGAAGGAAGGAAGGAAGGAAGGAAGGAAGGAAGGAAGGAAGGAAGGAAGGAAGGAAGGAAGGAAGATAGTTGGATCCTTGGTGCTCTCTGAGCTGGGTGGTTTTCTGGCAGACATTTCATGAGCCAACTGGGTAACATCATCAGTGCTGCAAGGGAGTGACACAGAGTTGATGACACAGAGCAGAGAACATCCTGCAACCAAGAAGGCTCCGCATCCATTTGCACCACTCAGGTGACCCTGAAGAGACAGATGAACCTCCAAGTGGCCTCAATGGCTCTCTAAAAGGATGCAAATGACCAGCTTTCTCTGCAAGGAGTATAAATCCTTCTTTTCCTCACTATCCGGTCAGAGCTGAAGAAGCTTCTGGGATGAGAAGTGAAACGTCTTCAAAGAAAAACCGAGAAAGTCCAGTTGCCTCCTGAAAAAGAATCTTTCGGACAACCCTGATCTGAATGACGGAGAATCTCCATAGACTTTAGCTAATTGGGTCATGAAACATCTTTAAGAAAACCACCCAGCTCAGAGAGCACCAAGGACCCAACTATCTTCCTCTTCTTCTTCCTTCCTTCCTTCCTTCCTTCCTTCCTTCCTTCCTTCCTTCCTTCCTTCCTTCCTTCCTTCCTTCCTTCCTTCCATGTTCCCTAGTTGGGTCATGAAACATCTAAAGGAAAACAACCAACCCAGAGGCACCTAGGACCCCAATCTTTTTTCTCCTCCTCCTCGTCTTCCTTCTCCTCCTCCCCATCTCTGCAAATCCTTCTCCCTTCTAGACCTCATGATGTTATCTAGTAGGGTCACGAAATGTCTGCAAGAAAACAACCTTTAACACAATTCTTCCACACAGACTAGTGTCGAAACTTCTGTACCTTGGACTTTCTCATTCAATCTGCCTTTGGATTATGGATTTCCTGTCTGGCTGCTCACAGAGGGTCAGATTAGGTAATCATACCTCTTCAGCCCTTATTCTTAACACTGGTACATCACAGGGTTGCATGTTGAGTCCTTTACTCTATACTCTTTATGGGCATGACTGTATTCCCACTCAAGCTAGTAATACTATTGCTAAATTTGCGGATGATACAACAGTGGTGGGACTTATCTCTGGGGGGGATGAGTCTGCCTACCGAGATGAGGTGGACCAACAGTTGGTCTCGTAGTGTGAAGACAATAACTTGGTCCTCAACCCCAATAAGACCAAGGAGCTGATAGTGGACTATAGAAGGAGCAGATCAGACCTCCAGCCCTTGCTTATCCATGGAGACCGAGAGGAGCAAGTGGCCAGTTTTAAGTTTCTGGGTGTTACCCTAAAAGAGGACCTGACCTGGGGGGGCTCCCATTGCAGCCCTGGTCAAAAGGGCCCAGCAGAGTTTAGACTACCTGAGGCTTCTCAGGAAGCAACAACTGGATGGAAAACTGCTGGGGACCTTCTACCGCTGCACCAGAGAGAGCATTTTAACACACTGCACCTCTGTATGGTTTGCCAATTGCACAGGGGCAGACAGGATGTCACTCCAGAGGGTTAATGTCATTGTCCAGAGGACCATGGGTTGCCCTCTCCCCTCTTTGGAAGAGCTTTAGAGCTCCTGCTGCCTTAAGGAAGTTCAAAACATCCTCAAAGATCCATCTCATCCTGGGCAGCCTCTTTTTTTTGAACTATTACCATCTGGCAGCCGGTACAGGACAATAATAAAACAGCTTCTATCCCAGGGCAGGAACTCTATTGGATTCCACTGTATAGTACAATATCAATGCAATATCAGGAATTTTCAATTCAGTGCATAGAACGTGAAGGATGTGTGTTTGTGTTTTATTTTCATAGTCATAATGAACACTGAAGATGGTATTTAATTTTGTTGTACAAGGTGCAATGACAATAAAGTAAAATAAAATAAAATAAAAACAAGGACAAATAGGCTGAAAAACAGCTTCTATACCCCAGGGCAGGAACTCTATTGGATTCTAGTGTATAGTGCAATACGAATGCAATGTCAGGGGTTTTCCATTCAATGTGTGGAGTGTGAAGGAGGTGTGTTTGTGTTTTATTTTCATGGTCATGATGTGCACTGAAGATGGTGTTTAATTTCATTGTACGAGGTGCAAGGACAATTAAGTAAACTAAACTAAACTAAACCTAGCTCAGAGATTATTAAAGAACCCACAGTCCTCTTCTTCCTCTTCCTCTTCCTCTTCCAATTCCCTCTCTTCTAGCACTGATGATGTTTGGGTCATGCAAGAGAACGACCCAGCTCAGAAAGCACCCGAGGACCCTTCAAATCCACCCTGAGCCACAAATATTTTCTTTCATTAATTTGACGTTTAACAAAGACCGGTGAATGGAAATATGGCCAGGATGAACCCAGTTTTCCACCGAGCGGTTTTTTTTTTTCCCTTCTGAGCCCAGCAAATTCACACAGCCTTGGCTGGGAAGTGCCTTGGAAGCTCTGCGACTTTTTAAGAGCAGAATTATCATTCCTTGGGGTGGGGATGGGGGGAAATAATGCCTTTAACTTCTGGGCTCCCCGGTGCTTTTCCACTGTTTGATGGCAATGTTAAGGCTTCTCCTCCCTTTTTGAAAACAGGCCCATCTTCAGCGACTTGCAAGAAAAAGAATAGCAGGAGAACAATGGGTTCATAACAGGAGAAATCCGTCCAGAGAAAAATAACTTGAAAAGCAGCTGTGAACACAACTCATTGGGGCTCCAGCTGCTAGCGGTATGCTCAACTCTTGCTGTTGTTTCCTTGTTTTGAACAATACTCTTAAATTTTCATTTTTCTTCCTGCAAAGGCAGTCACTCTTACCCAGGAGGCCTCACAACGTAGGCAACTCCCTTTGGAGATACTCCAAATATCTATGTCTGTCTGTCTATCTCTGTCTGTCTGTCTATCTCTGTCTGTCTGTGTCTGTATCTGTGTGTCTGTGTTTCTGTCTGTCTGTCTATCTGTCTGTCTGTCTATCTATCATCTACCTATCATCTATACTATGTATCTATCATCTCTATCTATCTATCTATCTATCTATCTATCTATCTATCTATCTATCTATCTAACTATCTACCTACCTATCTATCATCTATATCTCTATCTATCTATCTATCTAACTATCTACCTACCTATCTATCATCTATATCTCTATCTATCTATCTATCTATCTATCTATCTATCTATCTATCTATCTATCTATCTATCTATCTATCTTCTGCCTCTGTTTCCCAGCATCCATGGGTATTCATCTGGCTAGCATCCTGTCAATGTGATAGAGAGAGTTGAGGGCTGTTTGGAAACTGAAAGTGTAATTGCTGTGTGAGCAAGAAGGAGACAGCAAGGAGCCTGGGTGTGGCTTAGCTCAACTGTTCTGCACTAAAGCTGCTTGGTGCTGTGAAAGTGAAACTCCTCTCCTCTGCTTGTGTTTTGCATTTGGAAGAGATTTCTTTTCAGGTGGGGAGGGGGAGCAGAACTCCTTAGCATCAGAGCATGTTAATAATAATAATAATAATAATAATAATAATAATAATAATAATAATAATAATAATAATAATAATAATAATAATATAGGAAATACTCTAAATGCTCTGAGGGTCATTTGGAAAAATCCTTTCTTAGTGAGGGCCTAGAAGCCAAGAGGAACCTACGAAATTTCAAATTTGTAGGCTTTACGGTTCTGGAGATTTTGTGATAATGCGTGAGTGGTATTTCACTTTTATTTATTTGTTTATATATATAAAGTGCAGTGATTCCCTCAAGGATGGTGGCAGGGAAAGATTACTAAAGGGGGCCAAACTCACTGAGCCGCAAATAGATTTTGGGGATGCATCGTGGCCGCCAGGCGAGTACAACCTGTGCAGCCCTGGGATCACCTGGTGGCTTTCCATCCAGCTCCTGGAACTCGGCCCAAGTTGCTACGTGGCTTAAGGCTCCGGGTCTCCCAGCGTGGCAGGTTGTGCTTTCAATGGGAGTGAAAGCATGGAGTCAGGGGCTTTTGGGGAACGGTGGGCAAATGGAGAAGACCAATAAAGGAGAATAATTGCGGCTCAGGGTTGAAATGGGGGGTCCTTGGTGCTCTCTGAGCGTGGCGGTTTTCTTGCAGACCTCTCATGACCCAATTGGGGAACATCATCAGTGTTGGAAGAAAGAGGGGGAGGGGGAGGAGGATTGTGGGGTCCTTGGTGCTCTCTGAGCTTGGCTGTTTCTTGCAGACGTTTCATGACCGAACTAGGGAACATCATCAGTGTTAGAAGGCAGGCAGGGTTGTGAGGAGGGGGAGGAAGGAGAGGAGGAAGTCTGTGGGGTCCTTGATGCTCTCTGAGCTTGGGTGCTTTTCTTGCAGATGTTTCATGACCCAACTAGGGAACATCATCAGTGCAGGAAGGAAGGAAGGAAGGAAGGAAGGAAGGAAGGAAGGAAGGAAGGAAGGAAGGAAGGAAGGAAGGAAGGAAAAGAGGAAGATAGTTGGGTCCTTGATGCTCTCTGAGCTTGGGTGCTTTTCCTGCAGACGTTTCATGACCCAACTAGGGAACATCATCAGTCAGTATTGGTGAGAGCTAGTGATTCTCTTCCTTCGGGAGCCTTTGAGGCTGTGCTGGGCCAGCCTCCCCGAGCAAAAGGCCCACGCCGCCTGCCTCTTGCCCATGCTTCCCTGCCAGCACCAGGGCTGAGCTGCAGCTCAGCAGGGGCCGGTTGCAAAGCCAATTAGCGGCCATCCCTTAACGGGATTAGCCAATTATCAGCTCATGCTCAAGAGCCCTTCCATAAGGATCTTTGGCCAGACGGACCGTGCTCCTCCATGCCCTGGGTGTACGTGGCAGCTTGATCCCCAGGGGGCTGCAGGAGGGAGGGGAGGGGGCTTCAGGAAGCAATGCCCCCCCCCGCCCCAGCTCTGGCTGCTAGAGGTAGACCTTGCACTGTGCGTGCGTATGTGTGTCTGTGTGTGTGTGATGTGATCACCGTTTGCAACCTTCCCAGCCGGTGTCCGACTAGCAAAGTCAATGGAAGATGCCAGATCCACTTAATGACCATGTAATTCACTTAACAACGGCAACGATTCGCTTAACCACCGTGGCAAAAAAATAAAATAAAAATAAAGATTATAAAACGGGGCACCAGTCCCTCAACTGCCTTGCTTAGCGATGAGAATCTTGGTCCCCATTATAGCCGTGAGCCGAGGATTGCCTGTATTGCTTCCAATCAGGTGGGGCTAAACTAGAATTTTTTTTAGGCGCTGTTTTAACTTTGAACGGTCACTAAATGAATTGTTGTAAGTCGAGGAGCATCTGTATGTTCACCATCTTGATTTGCAAAAATAATAAAGCAGGGATACAAGGAAGGAAGGGAGGGAGGGAGAGAGAGAGAGAGAACAAAAGAGAAAAAAAGAAAGAGAGGAAGAAAGAAAGAGAGAGAAAGAAAAAGACAGAAAGAATGCAAGAGAAAAAAAACAAGAGAAAAAAGAAAGTGAGAGAAAAAGAAAAAGAGGAAGAGAGAGAGAGAAAGTCAGAAAGACAGAAAGAACGAAAGAGAAACAGGAAGAAAGAAAGAAAAAGAAAGAGAAAGAACAAAAGAGAGAGAAAAGAAAGAGAGAGAAAGAAAGAGAGAGAGAGAAAGAACAAAAGAGAGAGAAAAAAGAAAAAGAGAGAGGAAGAAAGAGAAAGAACAAAAGAGAGAGAAAGAAAGAGAGAAAGAAAGAAAGAGAGAGAGAGAGAGAGAACAAGAGAGAGAAAAAGAAAAAGAGAAAGAGAGAGAGAGAAAAAGAGAAAGAAAGAAAGAAAGAAAGAAAGAAAGAAAGAAAGAAAGAAAGAAAGAAAGAAAGAAAGAAAGAAAGAAAGAAAATTCAGCAGGGACGTTTGGAAAGGAAGGAAGGAGGAAAGAAAGAAAAAGAGAAAGAAAGGGAGGGAGGAAGGGAAGACAGACAGACAGAAAGGAAGGAAGGAAGGAAGGAAGGAAGGAAGAAAGAAAGAAAGAAAGAAAGAAAGAAAGAAAGAAAGAAAGAAAGAAAGAAAGAAAGAAAGAAAGAAAGAAAGAAAGAAAGAAAGAAAGAGAAAACAGAGTTGAAAGGGCCCTTGGAGGTCTTGTAGTCCAGCCCTCCGCATAAGTGGGAGGCCTTATATCATTCCAAACAATGGCTGTCTAATCTCTTCTTCAAAACCTCCAGTGTTGGAGTACCTGCAACTTCTGGTGGCAAGTCGCTCCACTGATTAATTGTTGGAGGACAACTTCCCCAACTCCCACCCCCATCATCCCCAGCCCAGTCGGACAAGTCCTTCCGCTTTGGGGATTGTCCTCCTCAAGCCTCAAAGCCAAGCGAGCAAACTTAGCGTAGTCCTCTTTCAAGGGCTGCCTACAGAATTTTGAAAAGTGTTTTGCGGTAAACCCTAATCTGGGGAGATAATGCGGGATTAGGTTTGGGCGAGATGGCCCAAAGCTTCCCCATCTGACTGCAAAGCCCTGCCACGGAGTCGAATCGAATAGAATCACAGAGTTGGAAGGGTCCTTCGAGGTCATCTAGTCCAACCCCCTCTGAGAATACAGAATAACAGCGTTGGAAGGGACCTTAGAGGTCCTCTAGTCCAACCCCCTGCTCAGGCGGGAGACCCGATACCATTTCAGACCAAGGGCTGTCCAATCTCTTCTTGAAAACCTCCAGTGACGGAGAAGGAAGGAAGGAAGGAAGGAAGGAAGGAAGGAAGGAAGGAAGGAAGGCAGAATAAAAGAGTTGAAGGGACCTTGGAGGTCTTCTAGTCCAACCCGCTGCCCAAGGCAGAAAACCTCCAGGGATGGAGCACTCACAACTTTGGGAAGCAAGCTGTTCCACTGAATAATTGTTCCCACAGCCAGGAAATTCTTCCTTATTTCCAGGTTGGAATTCCCTCAGATCACCTTCTATCCATTGCCCTTCCTTCCTTTCTTCCTTCCTTCCTTCCTTCCTTCTTCCCTTCCCTTCCTTCCTTCTCCCTCTAACCACCTATTGCCCATTCTTCCTCCCTCCCTTCCCTTTCCTTCCTTCCTTCTTTCTCCCTGAGAATTGCCCTTCCTTCCTTCCTCCTTTCCCTTTCCCTCTCTCCTTCCTCCCTCCCTCCCTCCTTCTCCCACTGACCACCTTCTATCCGTTGCCCTTCCTCCTTCCTCTTTCTCTCCCTCCCCTTTCCCTCTTTTCCTCCCCTTTCCCTCCCTCCTTCCTTCCTTCTTCCTTCCCTCGCTCTGACCACCTATTGCCCATTCTTCCTTCCTTCCTCCCTTCCCTTCCTTCCTTCCTTCCTTCCTTCCTTCCTTCTCCCTGACCACCTATTGCCCTTCCTTCCTCCTTTCCCTTTCCCTCCCTCCTTCCTTCCTCCCTCTGACCACCTTCTATCCATTGCCCTCCCTCCCTACCCTTTCCCTCCTTTCCCTCCCTCCTTCCTTCCTCTGATCACCTATTGCCCTCCCTTCCTCCCTCCACATAAGGCTGGAAAGGACCATGGAGGTCATCTACTCCAACCCCCTGCTGAAGGCAGGAGCCTTATCTCATCGAGGAGAAATTGCTGTCCAATCTATTTTTGAAAACCAAAAAATTGATGGAGCACCCACAGCTTCCAGAGGCAAGCCAAGTCCCACTGCTTAATCGTTGGTGACCCTCACTCTGTGAAGGACCTCGGAGTACTCATCTCAAATGACCTAAGCGCCAGAGCTCACTGTAACAGCATTGCCAAAAAGGTATTAAGAGTTGTAAATCTAATCTTACGAAGCTTCTCCTCCGGTAATATTGAATTGCTAACTAGGGCATACAAAGCCTTTGCTAGACCAATACTCGAATACAGCTCATCAATCTGGAATCCGCATTGTATATCGGACATTAGTACAATTGAGCGAGTCCAGAAGTATTTCACGAGAAGAGTTACTACACTCCTCTGCTCGCCACAGAATCCTCTACACCACCAGGTTTGAGATTTTGGGCTTGGACACCTTGAATTACGCCGCCTACGGTTGGACTTAAGCGTAGCACACAGAATTATCTGCTACAATGTCCTACCTGTCAATGACTACTTCAGCTTCAACCGCAACAATACAAGAGCCCACAACAGATACAAACTCAAGGTAAACCGCTCCAAACTTGATTGCAGAAAGTACGAGCAACAGAGTGGTCAACGCCTGGAAGGCACTACCTGACTCTGTGGTTACATCCTCTAACCTCCATTCCTCTAAATTAGCTACTATTGACCTCACCCCCTTCCTAAGAGGTCTGTAAGGGGCGTACATAAGCGCACCATCGTTCCTATCGTCCCTGTCCTATTGTCCCCATTTATTCGGACCTATTTCCTGTATTCTTATTCATGTTTATATTTATACCTATTACAGTATCCTGTAAGCGATTGACAAATGAAATCAATAAAAATAAGTAAAAAAGGAAGGAAGGAAGGAAGGAAGGAAGGAAGGAAGGAAGGAAGGAAGGAAGGAAGGAAGGAAGAAGAAAAACAGGGAAGGGGAAGGAAGGAAGGAAGGAGGGGGGGAGGGAGGGAGCGGGAGGAAAGAAGGAAGGAAGGAAAGGAAGGGAGAGAATACCCATTTCTAAGAGGTCTGTAAGGGGCGTGCATAAGCGCACCATCATGCCTACCGTCCCTGTCCTATTGTCCCCATTAATTCGGACCTATTTCCTATATTCTTATTCATGTTTATATTTATACCTATTACAGTATCTTGTAAGCAATTGACAAATGAAATCAATAAAAATAAGTAAAAAAGGAAGGAAGGAAGGAAGGAAGGAAGGAAGGAAGGAAGGAAGGAAGGAAGGAAGGAAGGAAGGAAGGAAGGGGGAAGAAAAACAGGGAAGAGGAAGGAGGGAGGGAGGGAGGGAGGGAGGGAAGGAAGGAAGGAAGGAAGGAAGGAAGGAAGGAAGGAAGGAAGGAAGGAAGGAAGGAAAGGAAGGGAAAGAATACCCATTCCTAAGAGGCCTGTAAGGAACGTGCATAAGTGCACCATTGTGCCTATTGTCTCTGTCCTATTGTCCCCATTTATTTGTATCTATTTCCTGTACTCTTACTCATGTTTATACTCATTCCTATTATCTTGTAAGCAATTGACAAATTTAAATAAATAAATAAATAAATAAATAAATAAATAAATAAATAAATGAATAAATAAATGAAATAAAAATAATAATTCTCACAGTCAGGAAATTCCTCCTTATTTCCAACTTGGATCTTCTTGGATTGTATAAGGATTTTTGCCTTGGGCAAGGGGGGTTCGACTAGAAGACCTCCAAGGTCCCTTCCCCACCCCCCATCCCTCGTGCCTCAATGATTATCATTACAACTTGGTCCTGATGCAAAGCATTCAAATGACTAACCCTCTCTCGAGTCCCAGATTCCCTCATTCCAGATGAGGGGAATCATGTCTTTCCATCAATTCCAGCAGCATCCCATCTTGCGAAAGCAATCTTGGGCGTCTAACCCAGAATTAAAATTCAATCGAAGAGCCAAACGCCAATAGCAATAAATCTACAGGCTGGGGCATTTGAGGACAACCATCACCACAACTCACACCCGATTGGCCTCGATTTCCCCTTACAAGCCAAACGAGGCCACCCAATTGTTTTTGGAAGAAGCAACTTGTTGATGGTGGCACAAAATTTAAAAAAGCAGAAAAAATAAATAAATTACACCCTGGCCAGATATAACGGTTTCCAATTCCCCTCAGCACCAGCCACAGCCACAAAAGTTCTATTTTTTATTTTTATTTTTTAAACATTCCTGCCATTCCAAGTTGCTGCTGATTCTAATAGCCTCCCCTCCCCTTGGCTGGACTTTGAAAAGATAGACTGCATCTGGACAGAGAGGCTCCGCTAACCCTTGGCAACTGGCAGCTCCTGCAAAAAAACATGGGCACGGATTCATCTAAAGCCTCTTTTTTATTTTAAAGAAAACTCTGCCTGCAAACGTCATGATTTGACCTCATCAACCTCACAGCCAATGCCTTTGATGCGGTGAGATTTTTTTATATAAGCCTATTTTTCTGATCCCTGTTTATGCAACAGGCATATAGATAGATAGATAGATAGATAGATAGATAGATAGATAGATAGATAGATAGATAGATAGATAGATAGATAGATAGATAGATAGATAGATAGATAGATAGATAGATAGACAGATAGACAGACAGACAGACATAGATAGTCAGACAGACAGACAGACACAGACAGACAGACAGAGATGGATGGATGGATGAATTGATAGACAGACAGGGACACACAGAGATGATAGGTAGACAGACAGACAGACAGACAGACAGAAACAGATGATAGATATAGATAGATACAGAGAGAGAGAGAGATGATAGATAGGTAAATAGATAAATAGATGGATGATGGATAGATAGACAGATAAAGGGACAGACACACAGAGATGATAGATAGATAGATAGATAGATAGATAGATAGATAGATAGATAGATAGACAGACAGACAGACAGACAGACAGACACACGCACGCACGCAGGCAGACAGACAGACAGACAGAGATGGATGGATGGATGAAATGATAGACAGACAGGGACACACAGAGATGATAGGTAGACAGACAGACAGAAACAGATGATAGATATAGATAGATACAGAGAGAGAGAGATGATAGATAGGTAAATAGATAAATAGATGGATGATGGATAGATAGACAGATAAAGGGACAGACACACAGAGATGATAGATAGATAGATAGATAGATAGATAGATAGATAGATAGATAGATAGATAGATAGATAGATAGATAGATAGATAGATAGATAGATAGATAGATAGAGACACAGATGATACATAGAGAGAAAGGTGATAAATAGATGGCTGGCTGGCTGGATAGATAGATAGATAGATAGATAGATAGATAGACAGACAGACAGACAAACAGAGGGACACACAGATGATAGGTAGGTAGATAGACAGACAGATGATATAGAGAGAGATGATAGATAGACAGAGAGATGATAGATAGACAGATAGATGGATGGATGGATGGATAGATAGACAGACAGAGGGACAGACACCAAACTTAATGGCAGGAAATACGACTTCAGCCACAGAGTGATCAATGTCTGGAATACTCTACCTGACTCTGTGGTTTCTTCCCCAAACACCAAAAACTTCAACCTTACACTGTCTACTATTGACCTCCTCACCCCTTTCCTAAGAGGTCTGTAGGGGGCATGCATAAGCACACCAACGTGCCTACCGTCCCTGTCCTATTGTTTCTTTTATATTTTATTTTTCTTATATGTATCCATGTATTCATAACTATGTTTTACTTATACCTATTATCTTGTAAGCAATTAACAAATAAATAAATAAATAGATGATTGATAGATAGATACCGTAGATAGATAGATAGATAGATAGATAGATAGATAGATAGATAGATAGATAGATAGATAGATAGATAGACAGACAGACAGACAGACAGACAGACAGACAGACACCCTCTTAAAGCACGCTGGCTGGGGAATTCTGGGAGTTGAAGTCTGCAATTTGGGTCCTCATTTTACCTACCAAAAGATCAATTATCTTTGCTCTTGATGGCATCACTTAACTAAATTAGCCACGGATGGTCCTTGCCTTTCACAAATCTGCCTAAGCCCCAATTAAAGCCATCCGCCCATCTCCTCATAGTGGAACTCCGGGCTTTAATGGTAAGCCATCCATCACCAATTAGCCACAAATCATGGCTAAATCTACCAGGAAATGCCTCTCTAAACGACTCCTGCACTGGCGCACGAGGACAATATGCAAATGGAGCAGATTCGTTGATTTATAGGTCTTTCCACTTGCGGTAAGTACTGCAAGAGGCAATTAAAATATGGAACCGCATATTTTAAGCGATGAACAATTAAGAGAGTGGGGGGGTGGGGGTGGAGAGGGAAATGTCCCTTGGCTGGCTTTCGAAAGCGGAAAGGATTCAGCCCAGCTGCAGATGGGCAGCCAGAGTCCACTCTGCAAGCCCTCCAGAGGCTCAGATTTCAACCCCCAACGTCCTCCTGGGCAATGCCCCTGCCAGCTGGGGAATTTGGGAGCCAAACACCAGACATCTGGGGGCCACAAACATCAGCTTAGGAGAAAGGCAGGGTTTTTTTTTTTCTCAAAATAGATGGGTCTCTAAAGGGGGTGTTTGGAGGGGGGGTATCTTAAAAGTGTCTTTCCTGCTGGACACCCAGACAGTCTCAGGAGTAGGGAAAGCAGCATGGATTTGATTTAAATCAAGTCGGTTTAAATCGCTAGTCCAGAGGCCTGCAAAGTTGGCAACTTTAAGACCTCGTGGATTTCAACTCCCAGAATTCTCCACCCCTCTTAAAGCAGGCTGGCTGGGGGATTCTGGGAGTGGAGGTCCTCCCCCTCTTAAAGTAGTCTGGCTGGGGGATTCTGGGAGTGGAAATCCTCTCCTCTTAAAGCAGGCTGGCTGGGGGATTCAGGGAGTGGAAGCCCTCCCCTCTTAAAGCAGGCTGGCTGGGGATTCTGGGAGTGGCAGCCCACCCCTCTTAAAGCAGGCTGGCTGGGGGATTCTGGGAGTGGAAGGCCACCCCTCTTAAAGCAGGCTGGCTGGGGGATTCTGGGAGTGGCAGCCCACCCCTCTTAAAGCAGGCTGGCTGGGGGATTCTGGGAGTGGAAGCCCTCCCCTCTTAAAGCATTCTGGCTGGATGGGGGATTCTGGGAGTGGAAATCCTCCCCTCTTAAAGCAGGCTGGCTGGGGGATTCTGGGAGTGGCAGCCCACCCCTCTTAAAGCAGGCTGGCTGGGGGATTCTGGGAGTGGAAGTCCACCCCTCTTAAAGCATTGTGGCTGGGGGATTCTGGGAGTGGCAGCCCACCCCTCTTAAAGCATTGTGGCTGGGGGATTCTGGGAGTGGAAGTCCACAAGTCTTAAAGTTGCCAAGTTTGGAGACTCCTGCCCTGGTCAAAAGGCTTCCTTTAAATCAACTCGATTTAAATCATCATTTTTAAGCAGCCATCTGTCATCTCTGTCCTGCAGCAGCTCTTCCTCTGATTCATGTCAATGGGACAGCTGGTGATGCAGCATTGACACAAGGTGAGGGACATGTCAGGCAGCAGGTGAGCAGATGCCCGCTAACAGGCGCTGCCATGAGGGATCTGAACTGACAGGTGCTCTTTAAATGGAAGGACTCGTTCTTGCTGGCAGTTACAATCTTTAATATTTATTATTTGAAAATCAAATCCTCTTTAGCTTGCAGAGCTTGGATTCACTGAACGAGTTTACCAAAAATGTAAATACTGCGGCATATAAAGCCTCGTGCTACGCAATTAAGCTCCATTTCATGCTGAATAAACTAAATGATTAATCTACCTTAAATAGAAAACTCTCTTTAGATAGGCTTTTTTTCTTTACTCCGAAAGCATTTTATTAAAATAAATTTGATAACAAATTTTAAAAATCTTATTTTTTTTACTTTTTTTTTTTTTAATGGATTTTTATCCACCTTGGGGGAAAGTGAAGGGTGAGCCATTGCAAATTGGTACACAAATTGTGCTCAAACTTTCCTGTGGAGGGGGGATGTCTTTTATCAGATGACTCCATTGGCACTGATGATGTTAGCTAGTTGGGTAGTGAAAGGTCTGCAAAAAAGCAAACAAGCTGAGACCACCAAGGACCCCACAGTCCTCCTTCTCCTCTTCCTCCCTGCAAACCCCCTTTTCTAGGACTGATAATGTTACCTAGTTGGGTCATGAGATATCTGCAGGAAAACCACCAAGCATAGAGATCACCAAGGACCCCACAGTCCTCTTCCTCCTCATTTCCTCCCCCTCCCACCCTCGTCTTCTCCTCCCCTCCTTCTTTCTACCTTTTCACAAACTCCCCTCCCTTCTAGCACTGATGATGTTACCTACTCAGGTAATGAAATGTCCCAAGAAAACCACCAAGTTCAAACACCAAGGATCCCCCAATCTTCCTCCTCCAAGACCTGCAATCAATCAAATGTCTACAAGAAAGCTACCAAGCTCAGAGAGCTTCAAGGAAAACACACTTCTCCTTCCTTTTAACCCTGATGATGTTACCTAGTTGGGTCATGAAATGTCTGCAAGAAAACCACCCAGCTCAGAAAGCACCAAGGACCCAGCTATCATCCTCTTCTCCTTCCTTCCTTCCTTCCTTCCTTCCAGCACTGATGATGTTACCTAGTTGGGTCATGAAGCGTCTGCAAGAAACCACCCAGCTCAGAGACCACCAAGGACCCAACTATCTTCCTTCCTTCCTTCCTTCCTTCCTTCCTTCCTTCCTTCCTTCCTTCCTTCCTTCCTTCCTTCCTTCCTTCCTTCCTTCCTTCCCTGATGATGTTACCTAGTTGAGTCATGAAATGTCTGCAAGAAAACCACCCAGCTCAGAGACAGCCAAACAGTTCAGTCCTCAGCTACAAATAATTACCCTCTATTGGATTCCGTCATCTCTGGTCACAGCAGGAAATGATAAAACCAGTGAGGAGTCGGTGCTTTCCATGTGAACTGGCTCAAATCCAGCACTAGCCCAAATGTGGGTTTGGGGGAAACCTGGCTTGTACCAATTAGAAATCTACATAAAATTCAATCACAGACACACACACAGACAGACACACAGACACACAGAGTGTTCTCTTTGGAGGTAAGCACCCACAAAACGAGGAAAAAACAGAATTCAAACAATCTGGAGACTTTTTGCAAAACATAAGATTGAAAGGGATCTTCCACCAGATTTACATAACAACAACGATATAGTACAGGTAGTCCACAACTTACGACCATAACTGAGCCCAAAATTGATGTTACTAAGTGAGATATTCGTTCAGTGAATTTTGACCCATTTTGTGACCCTTTTTTTGCCACTGCCATTAAGTGAATCGCTGCAGTGGTTAAGTTAGCAACACGGCTGTTAAGTGAATCATTGGCTTCCCCATTGACTTGGCCTGTCAGAAGGTCGTAAAAGGGGATCATGTGATCCCGGGACACTGCAACCGCCATAAGTATGAGTCGGTTTTTCACACTTATGACCATCGATCACGGGCTGACCATCTGACACTTGACAACTGAAAGTCCTGTGATTGATTGTCATAAGTGTGAAAAACGGTTGTCGGTCACATTTTTCAGGGTCACTGTAACTTAACAGATAATCAGAGTTGGAAGGGACCTTGTAGGTCATCTAGTCCAACCCCCCGCCCAAGTGGGAGACCCTACACCATTTCTGAGAGAAGGCAGCCCAGTCTCTTCTTGAAAGCCTCCAGGAATGAAGCTTCCACAACTTCTGAAGGCAACTTCTGTTCCATGGGTTGATGGTTCTCACTGTCAGAAAATTTCTCCTTATTTCCAGGTTGAATCTCTCCTTGGTCAGTTTCCATCCATTGTTCCTTGTCTGGCCTTCGGGTGCTTTGGAGAATAGCTTGACCCCCTTCCTCCTCTCTGGGGCAGCCCCTCAAATATTGGAAAATGCTCTCCTGTCTCCCCTGGTCCTTCTCTTCCCTAGACTAGCCAGGCCCAGTTCCTGCAACCGTTCATCGCAGGTTTTATCTCCAATCCCCTCATCATCCTGGTTGCTTCTCTCTGTACTTTTTCTAGAGTCTCAACACCTTTTTTATAATGTGATGACCAAAACTGGATGCAGTACTCTAGTGTGGTCTTACTAAGGCTTTATAAAGTGGTGCTAGTACCTCATATGATCTTGATTGTATCCCTCTGTTAATGCAATTTAGGATTACATTAGCTTTTTTGGCTGCTGCTGCACACGGCTGGCTCCTATTTAGCTGGTTGTCCACTAAGACTCTGAGATCCCTCTCCCAGTTACTGCTATTGAGCCTGGTTTCACCCAGTCTATATGTGTACTTTTGGTTTTTCTTGCCTGAGTGTAGGACTTTACTTTTCTCTACATTGAATTTCATTTTGTTAGATAGGGACCAGGGTTCAAGTCTGTCAAGATCCATCTGAGTCTTGAGCCTGTCTTCTTGGGTGTTGGCCATTCCTGCCAGCTTAGTATCATCTGCAAATTTGGTAAGTTCCCCTTCTATTCCCTCATCTAAGTCGTTTGAGTGGTCACCGTTGGAAGTTGAGGACCTCTGGTAATTGCTCGCCAGACTGAGAAACGCACCTTTCTCAAACAAAGGAATAAAACAGGTAAAACAAACCCAGCGACAGGAAAATATTTCAGGCGGCTGAAGTGTCCAGAAGGTATTTGTCCAAGGTGGTAAAGGAATCACGAGGCGCCTGGAAACACCTTTTCCCAACCAGCAAGTTTCATTCGAAAGCAGAAGCTTTTTTTTTAAAAAAAATTAAGCTTTAATCGACTCAGTCTGGCTACTCGATGCCTCTAATGAAACCGGTGCTGCGGCTTTGGAGCTATTTATTTTAAATAAAAAGGATCAATAGGAAAAACCCAACCCCACCAACTTCCAGGCTCCTGATTTTGGCTAAGCCATCAGGAACCCTTGTTCCAAAAGGACAATTGGGTAAATGAAACATAACCAAAAAAATATGATTTCAATCCTACATTGGTCTAGCCAGTTTTATTTTATATGGGGCAAACTTATAAAATACTTTCCTCCTCGTGTTTTCCCCTGTGAAATGGATTGGGCTGAGAGAGAGGGAGTGGCCCAGAGTCACCCAGACAGCTTTCATGCCAAAAGTAGGACTAGAATTCCCCATCTCCTGGTGATTGGCCCAAAGCCACCCAGCTGGCTTTCATGCTTAAGGCAGGACTAGAACTCACCATCTCCTGGTAATTGGCCCAATGTCACTCATTTAGCTTTCATGCCTAAGGCAGAACTAGAACTCCCCGTCTCCTGGTGATTGACCCAAAGGCACCCAGCTGGCTTTCCTATCCAAGGCGGGACCAGAACTCACCATCTCCTGGTGCTTAGCTCAAAGTCACCCAGCCAACTTTTCATGCCTAAGGTAGAACTAGAACTCCCTGTCTCCTGGTGGTTGGTTCAATGTCACTCATTCAGCTTTCATGCCTAAGGCAGAACTAGAACTCCCCGTCTCCTGGTGATTGGCCCAAAGTCACCCAGCTGGCTTTTGTGCCTAAGACGGGACTAGAACTCACCATTTGGTGCTTAGCTCAAGTCACCCAGCCAACTTTTCATGCCTAAGGCAGGACTAAAACTCACCATTTCCTGGAGATTGGCCCAAAGTCACCTAGTTGACTTTTGTGGCTAAAGCAGAACTTAGAAGTCCCCATCTCCTGGCAATTGGCCCAAAGTCACCCAGCTGGCTTTCATGTCTAAGGCGGGACTAGAACTCACCGTCTGCTGGTTTCTAGCTAGGAGCTTTAACCACTAGTCCAAACGGTATTGTATCCAATTAATTGATTAGCAGCTCACAAAAGCTGGTGCCTTAGAAGAAAAGGCGTGTCAGAAAAGGAACTGACAGCTCCCATATTCCCTTGTTCAAGGTGGATGACTTGCTCGAAAAGCAGAGACAGAAAAACGGATCTTAACCCCGTTTTATCAAAGTCAGAAACCCGGTTTATTTCCCACACACACCATCTAGTGCAAATGAACGGAGAATTGCAAGCAGCAACAAGAGGAACAGATTGCATTCACGCAACAGACCAAGCTAATGTTAAAAAAAAAAAAAAAATCCACAATTATTACATTATATATTAGGTATATAACATGCATTCCACAAATAAAACCACCATAATCTAATTTTGACCTAACTTGATAACCCGACGAGACAAATGGCTGGATTTTTATAACAGCGGTCAGCTTCCCGAGTCCACTCGAGGTCATCTCGGCTCTCGATAAAGAGGAATTAATCAAAAGGCCAGAGGATGGTATGGACAGAAATGGTGAGGAAGCTTCTCCCCAGGCAGGGATCCCAAGAAACAGAAGAGGAAAAGAAGACAGAACACGAGACGAGGAAACCGCTAAACCTCGAGAGGAGATGGCTGAAGTGAGAGAGGAAGAAAAAAGAAATGAAAAGATACGAGAAGAAGGTGCAGTAGGTTGGAAGGGTAGAACCAAAAGAAGCAAGAGAGCCAAGGACGACGAAAGCAATAAACCCTACATATAAAGTATTGAAAAAATGGAAGAAAAGAAACTGATTACCATAAACGTAAATGGATTGCATTCGGCCATCAAAAGGAAAAAAAACATTTCGTGAACTTGAAAAATTAAAATTAGATATAAATCTGCTTGCAAGAAGTTCATATTAAAAAAAACAACATGTCCAAGTATTGAACGATCCTAGAAACAGCCCTAATTAATTTGGGCGAACCGGTTGTTAATTTTGTGGCCGGTTCGGCAAACCCTGGATGGCCCTGCCCACCCACCCCATCCCTCCCAGGGGTCCCCAAGTGGCCCCTTTTGGATTCCAAGTAAGTACACAGCCTGCACAAAGGCTTGGGGAGGGTGAAAACCAGGCTTCCGGGAGGTGCTGGAGCCCAAGGAAGCAGTTTTCACCCACCCAGAGGCTGTTCTGACCAAGGCTTCCAAGACCGTAATTAAGCACGTGCTCAGTTAAAACAATTCCTGTTTTTATTGCAACACTGGGAATTATTTGCATTCCCAGCTGGTAATGAGCCTCAAACAGTTCCTCGAGATAAGCACCCACCTTTCTCTCCTTTGAATGGCTGCCAACAACAGAAATGCCAAATGAGCTATAAAAAAACAACCGAAGTACGAAGTCCACTCAGAGCTTCAAGGTTTAATCCGAACAGAGCGAACGACGTTGCTTCCTGCAAAGGTTTCGTCACCTCGGCTTGACTTTTATCCCTTATGGGAGGGGCAATCACCTTCCAGCCTTACTCCTGAGTTGCCCCTTTTGTCTCAGCTGCTCTCGTCTTCTAACAGCTCTGTGCGCACACATATTGGGAACAGGCTCCCCTTATTCCTCTGCCTCACTGTTGCCAGACTCCAGAGGCTCTGGGGGCAGCACCCCATTCCCAGATGGTCCTGGCCCCGTGTCTGCATCAAACGCAGGACCCTCATCCAAGTCCTCTCCAGACACCCGGACTGGTCGCTGTTCTTCCCCACTGTCCGATTCCGCTGCCGTCTGCCGGCGAACCACAACAGAGGCTCAAGGAAAGCCTCCAGAGTCCAAGGATGGTGAAAATGCCCCCCCTGCCATAGTGCAGAATGCCGACTATGCCACGCCCACCATGGCCACGCCCCCCCTCCAAGCAACCAGGGCAGAGAACCGGTGGCTAATTTTTTTGGAAGCCCACCCTGCAGAAGGCCCAGTATCCACAGCGTAAAGTGAGGGAGGTTAGAGTTGGTCTTTACCAGAAAGGCAGGGGTGAGTTTAGAAGGAGGAGACCCCAAGTTCCCAATTATGGGGAGCTTTCAAACCTCAACCCTTGAATTGCAGTTAGAAAACACAGATCAGCCTGAACTGTAGGCAGTCCTCGACTTACGACCGCAACGGAAGCCCGAATTTCTGTTCTGCTTAGCAACGCATTTGTTAAAGTGAATTTCCGCCCCCCCATTTTGCGACATTTCTCGCCGGCGTTGTTAAGCGAATCACTGCCGTTGTTACGTTAGTCACAGGGTTGTTAAGCAAATCTGGCTTCCCTTTTGCGACCTTCTGACCCAGCAAAGTCAATGGGAAGCTGGATTTGCTTAACGACCGTGCGACTAAGTTAACAACTGTGATGATTCACTTAACAAATGCGGCAAGAAAAGACGTAAACTGGGGCGAAATTAACAAATTTCTCACATCAATTTAGGGCTCAGTTGTGGTCATAGGTCGAGGACTACCCCCGAAAATAAGACCCTGTCATATATATTTATTTATTTATTTATTTCTAATACTTATATACCGCCCTTCTCCCGAAGGACTCAGGGCGGTGCACAGCCAATCACAGACCCCAATACACTATACAAAAGTTAAAAACAGATTAAATAATTTAGCTGTTTAAAAATTTTGTCCCTCCCCCATAAATAATTAAAAACTCCAAATATTCAAACCCAATTTAAAATGAGAGACAAAGTTAAAATCTTGTGTCAGCCTAGGCCAGCCTGCTCAAAGAGCCAAGTTTTTAACGCCCGTCTGAAAGCTCTCAGGTCCGTGTTGGTGCGTATCTCTGGGGGCAGACCTATTCCAGAGGGCGGGGGCCCCCACAGAGAAGGCCCTACTCCTGGGGGCCGCCAGACGGCACATAGAAGCCGATATATATATATATATTGCCACCAAAAAGGCACCAGGTCTTATTTTCGGGGGACGTCATCCACTGCCTAACCTCACTTGCATGCATCGTCCTCCGGCCTCCTTTTCGCTGTCAAAGGCCTTCAGGAACATCTGCGGCTGGCAAGTCTTCCCTGGAGGCCTCTGCAGCCGATAAGAGAACTCTGGATCGATCCAGAGCTTCGTTACCAGATCCAGAGGCCTTCAGGAAAGCCTTGCCAACTTTGCTGGCTGCAGAAGCAATGGGGCCGGCCAGGCAGGTATCGGGATGTGCAAGGCCTGGCTACACCTGTCCAAAGGTAAGTAGTAGGGCAGCTCCACCTTCTCATTCCCACCCTAGTTTAATTTTTAATTGTGCACTCTGGAGTGGACGGAGTCTGAATTAGGGCTTATTTTGGGGGGAGGGCTTATATTAGGCGCACGTGTAAAAATCCAGCTAGGACTTACTTTCAGGGTAGGTGGTATTTTGGGGGAAACAGGGTACCTGCACCAAACCCTCAGCTGCAATGCCTACCTAGGGAAAACAAGGTCAGGTGGAGTTTCACGAAGCAGATTTAATGGCAAGGAAAAAAAGGGGCTAGGATGCACTTTCAGAATTGAAGCAGCAAAACTCCGGTCCTCCTTTGCGTGTGAATTACGTTGGGACTTCTTTCTTCTATATTAACTGAAAGACGAACAGCTGTTCTGCCACCTCAGGCTGAAACATCCCTTTGATTTTCTTCGCCTTGTTTTAAAATTCCCGCTCCCCCACCCACCCACCCACCCTTCTTTCTCGGCCTGCAAGAGTCCCCCCTGATGCAGCCCGGCGGAAGGCAGTCAAGTTGGATCCTGCTTCTCAGAGGGCGAGTCAGAAACCAAAATTAAGCCAGGAGGCTTGAAAACACCTTTCATGGCCAGGCTGCAACACCCCGAGCAGATGGCTGGAGAGCCCCTCCCTTCCTGGGCTTCCTGTGGGTGACGAGCACCTGCCAGCTCAGGTTGCACGGATGACAGCAGCCCCACCACAAAGGCTGCAGCAGCGCTTCCGGGGGGGGGGGGGGGGGGGGGGGGGGGGGGGGGGGGGGGGGGGGGGGGGTGTGGAGGAATCAAAGCAATACAAACGTTCAAACATTTATGCAGGTTGGCTTGCTGGATTGTCAGAGGTAAATGCGGCCTTCCCTCCAGCAGGTAAAATAGGGTTTCTAAGAGGAAAGAAGAATAGCAAATAGGGAAGGAGGAAGGAAGGAAGGAAGGAAGGAAGGAAGGAAGGAAGGAAGGAAGGAAGGAAGGGAGGGAGGGAGGGAGGGAGGGAGGGAGGGAGGGAGGGAGGAAGGAAGGAAGGAAGGAGGGAGGGAGGGAGGGAGGGAGGGAGGAAGGAAGGAAGGAAGGAAGGAAAGCCTTGTGTTTACTCAAGGAGGGGAGGAAGTGAGGAAAGGAGGAAGAGATGCAAGGAATGAAGGAGAGAAGGAGGAAAGGAAGGGCTTGTTTTTGTAGAAGGGAAGGAGGGAGAAAGGAAGTGAGGAAAAGAGGAAGAGATGGAGGAAGGGGGAGAGCAAGGAAGGAAGGAGGGAGGAAGGAAGGAAGGAAGAAAAACATGGAGGGAAGGAAGGAAGGAGTGTTTATTGTAGAAGGGAAGGAGGGAGGAATTGAGGAAAGGAGGAACAGATGGAGAAAGGATGAGAGGAGAGGGAGGAGGAGAGGAAGGGAGGGAGGAGAGGAAGAAGGGAGAGTGGTCTTGAGTTTACTGTAGGAGAGAAGGAGGGAAAAAGAAAGGGAGGACAGGAGGAAGAGATGGAGGAAGAAGGGGGAGAGGAAGAAGGGAGTTTAGGAGGGAAGGAAGGAAAGAGGAAAGAAGGGAGGGATGGAGGAAAGAAGGGAAGGGGGAGGGAGGAAGGAAGGAAGGTTGCTCTTGAGTTTATTGTAGTAAGGAAGGAAGGATGGAGGGAGGGAGGAAGAAAGCAAAAATCCCAGTTATTTTTTTCTTTGCTTTCAATGTATTTTGCAACCAAACCTCAAATGCTTTCAGGGATTTCCATTGCCCACCCCAAATTTTATGTCATCCTCCCAAAAGCCAGGTATGAAGGCCCCTCCCAGAGTCCAACGAGGTAGACAAAAATGATCGGATGATTGACATGCAACGCTCTCCCCCTGCCACGATGGATAATCTGAGGCCGCCTGTGCTGACCAGGGAGCAGCTGAAGTGGCATTAAGTGGGCTTTGATCATCAAATCAAAGGGAATTCTGGGGGTTGAAGTCCGCAGATCGTAAAGGGAGGGGGGGGCAGAGCTGCCCACCCCCTGCATGAAAGACTGTTGAGTCAAGGGCTCCTGGGAACGGCACAGACCCGAGCAATGCAGGAAAAGGAGGTTCCAGAAGTCTGGGGAGAGGAAAATCTCATTTTTTCTCTCTCCCTGGGGTTGGAGAGCCAACGGTGGGGAGCCCAGAAGACGCCCGCTCGGATCTCAGCAGGTTGCCCGGAGTGAGTCTCGCTCGGATGCCCCTCCTGTGGGCAACCGATTGGCACCGGACCTGACAACCGGATGATGCCTGTGGAATAAGGGAGGAATCTGTGCCCAACGGCTTGCTGACTCGGCACGCAGGTTGCAAGAGGAAACGGGGATGGAGTAAGGGAGGGGAGAGTAGGAGGGAAAAACGAAGGCTGGGACTACCCCGTTAGATTATCAGCTTGGCCCTCCTAGCGGGGTCGTTGTAAGGAACGGGGAGGGGCTTGCTCCTTTGAGGGGATAGGCAAGGTCATCAGGACGCTTTCAAAATGATGCCAGAGGCAGAGAAAAAATTGATTCCAAGAAGCCATAACCGTGGCTTGGCCTGAAATGCGTCTTGAATTAAACCTGGGTTTCCTTCCTTTTCTACCCTTTATTTCTGTTACTTTCTTCTTTCCTTCCTTCCTCCCTTCTTCTGCATTCCCTTTCTTCCCTCCTTCCTTCCACCTTCCATTTCCCCCTCCATCTTCTTCCACCCACCCTGCCTCTTTCTCTTTCCTCCTTCCTTCCTTCCTTCCTTCCTTCCTTCGCCCTGTTCCTTCCTTCCTCTCCCTCCTTTTCCCTTTTCTTACCGTCCTTCCTTTCTCTCCCTGTTCCTTTCTTCTTTCCTCCCTCCCTCCCTTCTTCTGCATTCCCTTTCTTCCCTCCTTCCTTCCTCTTTCCTTCCTCCCTCCCTCCATTTTTCCCCTCTACCTTTTCTCCCACTCCCTCCCTCCCACCTGCTTTTCTTACATCCTTCCTTCATCCAGTTCCTTCCTTCCTTTTACCATCCTCCCTGCCTTTCCCTGCTCCTTTTGTTCCTTCTTTCCTCCCTCTGCCTTCCTTTCTTCCCTTCCTTATTTCCTCCCTCCCTCCATTTCTCCCTCCCCCTTCCCCCCTCCCTCTCTTTCTCCTTCTTTCTTCCTCTCTCCCTGCCTGCCACCCTTTCTTTCCTTCCTTCTTTCCTACTTACCTACCTACCTTCTCTTCCTTTCTTTCTTCGCTCCCTCCCACCCTTCTGGCCTCGTTCTTCCTTTCCTTCCTTCTCCACTGTTCTTTCTTCTTTTTCCCTTTTATCTCCCTCCCTCCCTCCTTCCTCCAGGCTTCGAAAGGGATGGAGACAGAGAGGCTGCTGCCTGAGGGTGGACAAACACCTGCTTTCTGGCCATTCCCTCCGAAACAAAAACCACGAGGCGCCTGCAACCTGCCAAAGAGACCCAACACCTGCCACAGGCTCACCAAGGCATGGAGGGCTGCCGGTTCCCACCCAGCTACGACGACTTCTGATCTCCAGCTTAAGGTACTTCCTGCCACCCCTCACCCCCTCACCTCATCCCCTTCTCACCTTTGACCTCTCAAGTGCTTTGACAGCTTCTGAGCCAGCTGTGGTCTCCAGGCCGCAGGGAATTCTGAGTGGAGACACACCTGAGGACCCCTGCTTAGGGTGCTGAAGGCTGTTCAGCCAACCAGAGCCCGGCTAAGACTTTTAAAACTACAGGTAGCTCACCTGTCCTAGCACCAAAATTGAGCTCCAAATTTATGGGGCTAAGCGAGACCCTCGTTTTAATCTTTCTTGCCGACGTTGTTCAGTGAATCCCTGCAGCTCTTCAGGGAGTAACAAGGTCGTTAAGTGAATCTGGGCTCCCCCACGAACTGTGCTTGTCGTAAAAGGGGATCGCATGACCTCAGTGCGTGATGCTGCGACCGTCATAAATATGAACCGGTGGCCAACCAGTTTTGATCGCACAATCACGAGGATGTGACAAAGGCCATAACCGTGAAGAGCAGTCACAAGTCACATTTATTTTAAGTGACCAAAGTTGGAACTTTGGTCACTAAATGAACTGTTGTAAGTCGAGGACTATCTGTACTGCAGAATGACAAAAAGCCCCCTAATCGAGATCAAGGAAGGTACTAAGACCACTCTATAAAGCCTTAGTAAGGCCACACCTGGAGTCCTGCACCCAGTTTTGGTCACCACACTATAAAAAAGATGTTGAGACTCTAGAAAAAGTACAGAGAAGAGCAACCAGGAGGATGAGGGGACTGGAGGCTAAGGCATATGAAGAACGGTTGCAGGAACTGGGCCTGGCCTGGCTTAGCTAGTCTATCTATCTATCTATCTATCTATCTATCTATCTATCTATCTATCTATCTATCTATCTATTTATCTATCATCTATCAACTAGCTATCCATCTAGTTATCATCTAACAATTATCTATCTATCTATCTATCTATCTATCTATCTATCTATCTATCTATCTATCTATCCTATCTATCCTTAATAAAAACCACACTAAAGTACTGCATACAGTTTTACTCTATAAAAAAGATGTTGAGACTCTAGAAAAAATGCAGAGAAGAGCAACCAGGAGGATTAGGGGACTGGAGGCTAAAATATACGATGGACAATTGCAGGAACTGGGCCTGGCTAGTCTAAGGAAGAGAAGGACCAAAAGAGACAGGACAGCATCTTCCAATATTTGAGGGGCTGCCCCAGAGAGGAGGAAGGGGGTCAAGCTATTCTCCAAAGCACCCGAAGGCCAGACAAGGAACAATGGATGGAAACTGAACAAGGAGAGATTCAACCAGGAAATAAGGAGGAATTTCCTGACAGGGAGAACTATCAACCCCTCGAACAGAATTTGCCTTGTTGTGGGAACTTCATCCCTAGAGGCTTTCAAGAAGAGATTGGACTGCCTTCTTGCAGAAATGGTCTAGGGCCTCCTGCTTGGGCAGGGATGGGTTGGACTAGATGACCTACAAGGCCCCTTCCAACTCTGATTATCTGTTATCTTAAAATCATCCTTAATTGATGCACAAACCCACATAAAAACATAACCATAAGCAAGGATCTTGAACTGCGTGGCTTCATCACCTCCCCAGGTCCCTTTTAATTTTTTTTATTTTTAATTTTTTGCCAGCGTGCTGTTTTGCGACGGTTATGAAACCGGCTATCGGGGCTGGGTCATCTCCTCCTCCGTTAGGCAAGACTGCCAAGGATCTGGCAGGTCGCGTGACGGCCGCCTCCTGTCCTTCCTGACCCAGGGCCTGGAAAACACTCCGCTCCGGGCCAAGCCGTTGGTTTGCCTCGGAACAATAACAGATGTTTCAACGCAGATTTGGCTCAGGAGGGCTGGTCTCTTGGCTGGCCCCGCCGAAAATTTTAAAAAAGCATACACAGAATTCCCCCCCCCCCAAAAAAACCAAAGGACGTAAACACACGTTTTGCAGAAAAACAAATCCATGTGTTCAGAGAATTTGTTCTGGCAAAAGAGCGCACGACACGGAGTGGGAAATCCACTTCCTTCCAAGAAGCCGGCCTCGAAATGCAAGTTTTTTTTCAATCCTGATAAACAGCTGAAAACTAACACGAAAAAAGACAAATTGGGTCAGGTAGCGGAAGCTGAATCACCTTCGATCGAAGGCAGAGAAGAGCAACTCAAGATGATTAAAAGGCCTGGAGGCTAGATTATAATTCTTTTTATTGGCCAAGTGTGATTGGACACACAAGGAATTTGTCTTTGGTGCAAATGCTCTCAGTGCACATGAAAGAAAAGATACCTTCGTCAAGAGTCAAGAATCATCAGGTACAACACTTGATAATAGTCATAGGGTACAATAGAATAGAATAGAAGGATATAGGAATAGAATTTAAATAGAATGAGATGGAATGGAACGGGATAGCAAATAGAGTAGAGTAGAGTAGAGTAGAATTAGAATTAGAATAGAATAGGGAATAGAATAAAATTCTTTATTGGCCAAGTGTGGTTGGATACACAAGGAATTTGTCTTTGGTGCAAATGCTCTCAGTGTATCTAAAAAGAAAAGAGACATTCGTCAAGAATCAAGAATCATCAGGTACAACACTTAATAAAAGTCGTAGGGTACAATAGAATTGAATAGAAGGGTATAGGAATAGAATTTAAATAGGATGGGATGGAATGGGATAGTGAATAGAATAGAGTAGAATAGAAATTAGAATAGAATAAGAATAGAATTAGAATAGAATAAGGAATAGAATAAAATTCTTTATTGGCCAAGTGTGGTTGGACACACAAGGAATTTGTCTTGGTGCAAATGCTCTCAGTGGACATAAAAGAAAAAAGACATTCGTCCAGAGTCAAGAATCATCAGGTACAACACTTAATGATAAGTCATAGGGTACAACAGAATAGAATAGAAGGATATAGGAACAGAATGTAAATAGGAAGGGATGGGATAGAGAAGAGAAGAGGAGAGGAGAGGAGAGGAGAGGAGAAGAGAAGAGAAGAGAAGAGAAGAGAAGAGAAGAGAAGAGAAGAGAAGAGAAGAGAAGAGAAGAGAAGAGAAGAGAAGAGAAGAGAAGAGAAGAGAAGAGAAGAGAAGAGAAGAGAAGAGAAGAGAAGAGAAGAGAAGATAATTCTTTATTGGGCAGGTGTGATTGGACACACAAGGAATTTGTCTTGGTGCAAATGCTCTCAGTGGACATAAAAGAAAAGAGACATTCGTCAAGAATCATCAGGTACAACATGTGAAGAACGGTTGCAGGAATTGGGGGGTTTCTGGTTTAATGAAAAGAAGGACTAGGATGTGATATGAGAGCAGCCTTCTGATATCTGAGGGGCTGCCACAAAGAAGAGGGGGTCCACTTGTTTTCCAAAGCCACACCTGAAATATTCTGCATCCAGCTGTGATCACCACATTACAAAAATGATGTTGAGACTTTGGAAAAAGTGCAGAGAGGAGAAACTAAGATGATTAAAGGCCTGGAGACCAAAACATATGAAGAATGCTTGCGGGACTTGGGTTTCGCCAGTCTCGAGAAAAGAAAAATTAGGGGGTGACATGATAGCAGGATTCCAGTATTTAGGGGGCTGCCCTCAGAGAGGAGGAGGGGGTCAAGCTATTCTCCAAGGCACCCGAAGGCCAGACAAGGAATAATGGATGGAAACTGAACCAGGAGAGATTCAACCTGGAAATAAGGAGAAACTTTTTGACAGTGAGAACAATCAACCCATGGAACAGAAGTTGCCTTTGGAAGTTGTGGGAGCTTCATCACTTGAGACTTTCAAGAAGAGATTGGACTGCTATTTGTCAGAAATGGTGTGGGGTCTCCTGCTTGGGAGGGGGGGGGGTTGGACTAGATGACCTACAAGGTCCCTTCCAGCTCTGTTAATCTTTTAATAGCAGTCTTCCACTATCTGAGGGGCTGCCACAGAAAGGAGGGGGTCCACCCATTTTCCAAAGCCCCAGAAGGCAGGACAAGAAGCGACGGATGGAAACTAATCAAGGAGAGAAGCAACCTGGGACTAAGGAGGAATTTCCTGAATCAGTGGAACGACTTGCTACCAGAAGTTGTATCTGCTCTTTAAGAAGAGACTGGACAGCCATCTGTCTGTGATATAAGGTCTCCCGCTTGTGCAGAGGGTTGGACTAGAAGACCTCCAAGGTCCCTTCCAGCTCTATTCTGATCGAAGTAGAGCTAAAACCTGAAGGAGGTTTGCAGAAAAACAGTCCCTGTTCAACTGAGCCAGATCCTGTGGAGGAAATGCTGCAGAAACGCACGACTAACAAGCTATTCTCTGTTCCTTTCCTAGGGCTTATTCTTGCTAGCACCACCTTAAAAAGAAAAAAATCCAAAACCCAGCAGCTTCTTAAGATTACAGAGCGTGCAAAATAGCGACACAGATACACCCTACAGCAAGAGACAGTTCTCCAGGTGCAAGCTTGCAGTTAACACTGTGGAGGAAAAATTAAAAAAAAAAAAAATCAGCCCTAAATGCATCTATACACGATCTAAACGTGGAAGCCTAACGCCATATATTGTTGTGCACCCGATCCAGAACGTTAAAAGGATGCCATTTTAGCAGGGACTCCATTTATAACGATTACCAGCAATCACCGGTTCCTGTTTTTTTGTCTTGCTACTGATTTTAGTTCATTTGCTTGAGGATAAAACACACTCTCAGCCACGCAGAGGTGGTGTGTGCAAATGTGGTTAAATCAATATTGAGCAGCTTCCACCGCCCTTATTTGTTAAGCCTTCGGTTCCTGTTGTGTTTATTCATTGATTTGCATGGTGTTGTCCTGCTTTACATCTACTCCAAAAGAAGTAAGTGTTTGTGGGAGCACATCCCAGGGATATTTTGTTAAACAGGACTTGTGTCTTTTTTTTTTTAAAGTGCTCAGAAAACACGGTTAAAGGGTCCCTTCTAAGCCTAGGGCAACTCCCGATGACATCCAGGCAGCCTTCTTAGCAACAGTAGAGTATGCCAAGGGTTTACCACTGAGTTCTCCTTGGAGAGCTAGTTTGGTCTAGTGGTTAAGGCACCAGCCTAGTAACCAGGAGACGGTGAGTTCTAGTCCAGCCTTGGGAATGAAAGCTAGGTGACTTTGGGCCAATCACCGGGCAACTGGGAGTTCTAGTTCCGCCTTAGGCATGAAAGTCAGCTGGATGACGCTGGGCCAATCACCAGGCAACCGGGAGTTCTAGTCCCACTTCAGGTAGGAAAGCTGGCTGGGTGACTCTGGGCCAATCACCAGGTGATTGGGAGTTCTAGTCCCGTGTTAAGAATGGAAGCCAGCTGGGTGATTTTGGGCCAAACACCAGGTGACTGGGAGTTCTAAACTCATCTTTGGCACAATCAGCAGGAGACGGTGAGTTCTAATCCCACTTTAGGTAGGAAAGCTGGCTGGGTGGACTCTGGGCCAATCACCAGGAGACAATGACTTCTAGTCCCACCCGAGGCATGAAATCTGTTTGGTTGACTTTGAGTCAATCACCAGGAAATGATTTCTAGTCCTGCCTTAGGCATAAAAATTGGTTGGGTGAAAGCGGCCGGGTGACTTTGGACCAATGACCAGGCGACCGGAAGTTCTAATCCCACCTTTGGCACAATCAGCAGAAGACAGTGAATTCTACTCCCGCCTTAGGCAGGAAAGCTGGTTGATTGAGTCAATCACCAGGAGACGGTGAGTTCTAGTCCTGCCTTAGGCATAAAATCTGGCTCGGTGACTTGAGCCAGTCACTCTGTCAGCCCAACGCACTTCAGAGGGTAGTTGTTGTGGGGAAAACAGGAAGACGGATGTGTGCTAGCTAGATCTCTTCACCGCCTTCAACACTTGTAAAAATGATACAGGCAGGATACGCATAAAATAGTAACTTCCAGTTTAACCTCCACTCCTGGTGGTGCCCCATCCCTCCTCACTTAGCACCCCTCCTCACTGAGCTTTTTAAACGCCCCTTCAGTTCCTCACTCCCTGACCTCCACCTGGGCTGAAACTTTTTTCCAAAGTGGGAAGGAAAGAGAAACGGAGCATTTCCTATACAGCTGCCACTCTGCACGTCCCTCAGAAGCCTTGTTTTCTTCTCTCCAACAGAGACCAAAGACAAAAACCCTCTCTCTTTTTTATGATTTTGTTTTATTTTTAAAAAGGAATATTCTTTATTAGCCAAATGTGATTGGACACACAAGGAAATGGTCTCAGTTGCATAAACTCTCACTGCACATATAAACAACAAAAGGTCACAGATCATAAATCATAACAAGCAGGTAGCCCTCGACATACGACCACAATTTAGCCCAGAATTTACATTGCTAAGTGAGACATTTGTTAAGTGAGCTACAAGTCTTCTTGCCATGTTTGTTAAATGAATCCCCGGAGTTGTTCAATTAGTAACCTGGTCGTTAAGTGAATCTGGCTTTCCCCCCTTGACTTTGCTCATCAGAAGGTCGCCAAAGGGGATCTCATGATACCCACTCTGGGACGCTACGACCGTCAGAACTGTGAATCAGTCGCCAAGCAGTCCAAATTTCAATCTGCGACCACGGTGGTGCTGCAACAGTTGTCAGTATGGGTCGCAATCCCTTTTTTTCACTTGCGGTTGTAACTTCAGACTGTCACTAAATCAGGTGTTGTAAGTCAAGGACTACCTGTACAATCACAAATCACATTTCGTGAATCCGTTTTGTTTTTTTTTAATTAAAAGAAGCTCCCAAACGGGGCCTTTTCGGCAGAAAGGCAAGCAGGGAACTAAGTATATGGTTGTGGGTCACCCCTTACAGGACCCAGACACACACACACAAAGAAGACACACACACAAAGACACACAAACACACCTCTGGGGTGTGTAGCTGGAAAGAGGGGGGGGAATTGCTGGGGCTGAAGGGCATCCACCGCCAAGGGTCACCCCGAGGCGCCCCCTCCCAGCCTCAGCCTCCATTTTGGAAGCGGGGGAAGGAAAAAGAAAAGAGGGAGGGAGAGAGGAACGAATGAATGGATGGATGGAAGCAGCCAGGAAAGAATGAATGGGCTGCAGCTGTCAAGGCAGGCAAGAAGAAGGGAGGGGGGGAGGACGGTGGCGGGAGGAGGACAAAATACCGAAAAACACACCAGCGGCGCCGGGGCGGGGAGGGAGGGAGGGAGGGGGGAGAAAAGCGAGCGCGAGCGCCGCGCCTGCGCAGAAGCCGCCCTCTCAACCGCGGCGGCGGCGCCGGTAGCAACGGGCGCGATTTTCCCCCTCACGCCGATCGAGCAACTCACCGAGGCGCAGGGACTGGAAGTGGCGCTGGGGGTAGGCGAGCGCTGCACCGTCACCAGAGCCATCGGGGCGCGGCGGGGCCTCCCCGGCCGGCCTGCCAAGAGCCCTCGGGGTTATTCCATGGCGGGGCGGGCGGCCAAAGCGAGAGGATGGACGGCCCGAGTGGGAGCGAGGAAGCGGCGGAGGCAGCGGCAACAGCAGCGGCGGCGATGGCGGCCTCCCCCGCCAACGCTCGCTCGCCGACTGAGGCGCGGCGGGGTTGGGCCGGCCGGGCACAATGAGGCGGCAGCGCGCATGCGCCACCTGTCAAGCCGCCGGGCCGGCCTTTCCCTCCTTCGCTCCCTTCAGCCCTCCCCTCGTTGGCTCCGCCCCCTCGCTTCGGCCACGCCTCCTGCGGGGTGCGGTTAACTCTTGCGCGCCCGCTGCGGAGCAGGAGATGAGCGGGAGGCTGTTTCCTTCAGCGCGTGCGCGCGCGTGTTCCTCGACTTACGATCACAAAGGAGCCCCAGATTTATGTTGCTAAGTGAGACACTGTGTGTGTGTGTGTGTGTGTGTGTAATCCTTGACTTACGACCACAAAGGAGCCCAAAAACTAAATTTCCTTATTAAGTAAATCACTGCGGTTACTAAGTTAGCCACACGGTTGTTAAGTGAGACACCAAAAGGGGGTTCATATCAGCCCAGGAGGCTGCAACCGTCATAATTAGGAATTGCCAAGCATTTGAATTTCACGTGACCACGGGGATGCTTCAGTGGTCATAAGTGTGAAAAACGGTCATAAGTCACTCTTTTCAGCACCATTGCAACTTTTGACGATCACTAAATAACCTGTTGTACGTCAACTACCTGTAACTGCAGGCCGAGAGAGAGCAGTTTGGTCAGGAAAGCTATTCCTTGCGAGGGAGCGAAGGAATCTTGCAATCTTGTAAATATCTATTTACAAGACTGCATTCTGCCAGTTTCCTCTCACCGTCCGGTGTGCTCCCACAGGGAGGGTCTCCTGCGGGTCCCGTCGGCATCTATGTGCCGGCTGGTGACCCCGAGGAATAGGGCCTTCTCTGTGGGGGCGTCTGCCCTCTGGAATGGGTTGCCCCCGGAGTTACGGACAGCCACGGATCTGGGGACCTTCAGGCGTGCCTTGAAAACCTGGCTTTTTGACCAGGCCGGCTTGGGCTGATTTTAGATTTGGGTATTTTAATTTTTATATCAAATTTTAGGGTTTAAGGGAGGGGTTTTAATTGTTTTCAGCCAGGGTCTTTAATTTAATCTAGTTTTAACTTTTATATACTTAATGTTTTTAATTGTATGGCTGTGCACCGCTCCAAGTCCTTCGGGAGAGGAGCGGTATATAAATACATATTATTATTATTATTATTATTATTATTATTATTATTATTATTATTATTCAATTTTGGTCATCACACTGCAAAAAAGATGCTGAAACTTTGAAAAAAGTGTAGAGAAGGACAACTAAGAGGATTAAAGGACTGGAGACTATAAAACATAGGAAGTACAGTTGCAGGATTTGAGTTTGGCCAGTCTAGAGAAAAGAAGAATTAGGGGTATGCTAGTATTTGAGAGGCTGCCCCAAAGATGAGGGGGGTCAAATTATTCTCCAAGGCACCTGAAGGCAGGACAAAGAAGCAACAGGTGGAAACTCATCAAGGAGAGAAGCAGCCTGAAATTAGGGAGAAACTTCCTGACAGTGAGGACAATTAACCAATGGAACTGCTTGCCACCAGGAGACTAGACCAAGTGCCGAAACGAATGTGCGTGCAATTGCACACACACACATATATGCCGGAAGAGAGCAACTGGTGGCGCATGCATGCCAGTGGTGGAATTCCATTTTTTTTTTACTACCGGTTCTGTGGGTGTCGCTTGGTGGGCGTGGCAGGGGAAGGATACTATAAAATCTCCAGTCAGAGGTGGGATTTGCCAGTTCTCCCAACTACTCAAAATTTCCGCTACCGGTTCTCCAGAACTGGTCAGAACCTGCTGAAGACCACTTCTGGCGCATGCTTGCCAGACCAACTGTCTGGCACGCATGTGCGTGACAGAACCCGGAAGAGAGCAGCTGGTCGCCGGAACCCAGAAGAGCAGCTGGCAACGGCGGGCTTGCCCACAGAGAGGGCTCTGTGTGCCACCTCTGGCACGCGTGCAGGGGTGGGATTCTACCAATTTGCACCTATTCGCTAGAACCGGTTGTTAACCTTCTAAGCAGTTCGGAGAACCGGTTGTTAGAAGAAATTCCTGGCCTAATCCTGTAAGGAAGGCAGGAAGGAAACATTCTGGGGTTGCTTACAGAAACTGCCTCTCCATTAACCCTTATTACATCCTTGGCAGGACTGGACTTCCTGTCTCAGGAACTTCTCTGGAGTTTTTTTTCCCCTCCTTTGCTGGTACTTTGCTTGTGTGGAGGGACCATTCAAAGTTACAATGGCCTGAAAAAAGTGACTTATGACCATTTTTCACACTTACGACTGTTGCAGCATCCCCACAGTCACGAGAGGCCAGGCGAGGAGATGCGTGCCTCGATGTGAGGGATATTGAGTTGGTCACACCCAGCCAATAACATGACCACCAAGCCACACCCACCCAGTCACATGACCACCAAGACACGTCCACCACCTAAGCCATGCCCACAGAACCGGTTGTTAAAAATTTGAATCCCACCTCTGCACACGTGCCATACAGAGGTGGCATTCAGCAGGTTCTGACCAGTTCTGGAGAACCGCCAGGGGAAATTTTGAGTAGTTCGAAGAATTGGTGGTAACCTTCCCCCAGGAATGAGGGGGGAATGGAGATTTTCCAGTATCCTTCCCCTGCCACGCCCACCAAGCCATGTCATGCCACGCCCACAGAACTGGTAGCAAAACATTGTTGAATCCTACCACTGGTGCCAGAGGTTCACCTTCACGGGACTAGACACTCACTTCTCTGAAATGATATAGGTCAGCGGTGGCAAACCTTTTTCGGCTCCTGTACCGATAATTGCACATGCGCTCGTGTGCCAGCACTCGCATGCCCACACCCAGAAGGCAATGTGTGTTGGGGCCCTCCCACACCCCTCGCACCTGCGCGCATGATCCCCTCGCAGCACCGCACGCATGCGTGCGCGATCCCCCATGCCGTGGGTCTGTGCATATGCACACGATCACTCCCGCGTGCCATCTATTTGCACATGCGCACGTGATCACTCCACATGCCACGCATCTCTGCGCAGGCATGTGTGTCTCCCACGCACCTCCCCACGCGTGGGCTCCAGATCCCCGACAATCAGCTGTCGGGCGGCACTGGCACGCACGCATGTGTAGTAGGGCTTCTCCAGCCGAGCTCTCACGTGCCACTGGAAATGTCTCTGCGTGCCACTTCCGGCATGCGTGGCATAGGTTAGCCATCACAGGTAGAGGTTCCCCTGCTTGAGCAGGGGACTGGACTAAATGGCCTTCAAAGTCCCTTCCAGCTCATTCTATTCTAAAAGGGTGTTGCCTTTTCACATCTGCAGCTCTGACTTTAGGGCATAGGAGTGAAACAAGGATGAAAGAGACAGCAAGGTTTTCTGGGACAGGATCTTAAGAACTGGCAATTAGGATCGTGGCCCTTTTGTGGTCCTAATGGGTTTCTCACCACTACAGGCACTCCTTGACTTACAACAGTTGGTTTGCTTGCAACAGCTTCCATCCTACAACGATACCTCAACATTTGCCTGTCTGAAGTCCTGGGGAAGGGCTCGATAGCTAGACAGAAAAATACCGAATCCAGTCTGAACCTCTGGCCAACTGTGCTACTAACCATATCCTCAACGTTCGATCACAATGGAGGCCAAAATGTAGGTTGTTAAACGAGAAATGTGTGAAGTGACTTTGGGCCCGTTTTACGACTCTTCTTGCCACGATGGTGTAAGAGTGAACCATTGCAGCTGTTAAATTAGCAACAGGGCTATCTGTCTTCCCATTCGTATTTCAACCTCCGGTTTTTATTCGCATTAATATTTCTTTCAGTCTTGCCATTCTTACAATATATTCATTGTGCAGGTGACATTGTGCAGGTTGAGAAGGACCAGGGGAGACAGGAGAGCATCTGCTAATACTTGAGGGGCTGCCCCAGAGAGGAGGAGGAAGGGGGTCAAGCTATTTTCCAAGGCACCCGAAGGCCAGACAAGGAATAATGGATGGAAACTGAACAAGGAGAGATCATTCAACCTGGAAATAAAGAGAAACTTTCTGACAGGGAGAGCAATCAACCCGTGGAAAAAGAAGTTGCCCTTGGAAGTTGTGAGAGCTTCATCACTGGAGGCTTTCAAGAAGAGACTGGGCTGCCATCGGTCAGAAATGGTGCAGGGTCTTGGGTGGAGGGTTGGACTAGATGACCTACAAAGTCCCTTCCAAGTCTGTTAGTCTGTTCTGTTAGCTGTGAAATAGGTTTTGCCCTGTTTTACAACATTATTGCTTGAAATCCAGAACTTCAAACATTCAGAAACTGTATTGGACTCCTTCAAAATAGCATATCAGAGTTGAAAGGGACCTTGGAGATCTTCTAGTCTAACCCACTACTCAGGCAGGAAACCCTGTAACATCTCAGACAAGTAGCTGTCCAGGCCCTTCTTAAAAACCTCCAGTGATGGGGCACCCAAAACCTCTAGAGGCAAGTCGTTTCACTGGTTAATTGTTCTATCAGGAAAATTCCTCCTTATTTTGAGCATGGATATTTGAGAGGTTGCCCCAGAGAGGAGGAAAGGGGTCAAGCTATTCTCCAAGGCACCTGAAGGCCAGACAAGGAAGAATGGATGGAAACTGACCAAGGAGATATTCAACCTGGAAATAAGGAGGAATTTTCTGACAGGGAGAAAAATCAACCCATGGAACAGAAGTTGCCCTCGGAAGTTGTGGAAGCTTCACCCCTGGAGGCTTCCAAGGAGAGACTGGACTGCCACCTGTCAGAAATGGTGTAGAATCTCCTGCTTGGGTGGGGGGGTTGGACTAGAATGACCTACAAGGTCCCTTCCAACTCTGATTATCTGTTATCTGTTAGGACCACTTGTACATTCCCAACTTTCACCAAAGTGTCGACAGTGACTTGCCACCGTAGTCAACGGGAATGAAACCCTAAATTGAGTGCTGGGAAGCTTAAATGGTCTTAGCTCCCAGCCTCTGGAGCAGCTGGATCTCCAGCGGGAAAATCTCCAGGGAGATTCCCATGTGTACTCTCTCTCTCTCTCTCTCTCTCTCTCCCCCCACCCGCCAACTCAGGTGAGATAGAGGATGTCCGAAGAAGGTCTCCACTAGGCAGGGCTGGCCTCAAGCATACCTTCCCTGCCAAAAGCCCCAAACCTCTCTCTCTCTCTCCCCTTCTTGGCTGCAACCCGGCAACCTTCCCTGCAAGGCTCATAAACGATCCCTGCTGGATCTAAAAGGGATCGGCTTGCGATGTTTCCTTTCCTCCACCCAGGAAAAATACCCTCCCTGGGGGCCTGAAGAGAGAAGTCTTGACTTGCCAAGCAGACAGTATCACTTGGCGTTCGCTAGGAAGCTGACAGCCAGGTTTTGTTTTCGCTGGACTGGCCTTCCCACTGAAATAAAAAGCAGCAGGTTCTTTTTTCTCTCCTCCTTTTGGCCATTTTTCTGCTCTTTTTCTGTGGGTTGAATAATGCTCCTCTGTAGTTTTGGTTTTTTTTTAATTTTAATTTTTAATAAACATTTATATGACATACATTTAAAACAGACAAATCAATATATATATATATATATATGTTTTCGGAGGTTTTCGGGGGTATTTGTATGTGGATCTTTGGTTCTTCGGGTTTTCTCCCGCGTAGAATTGGAAATGTCGAGGCGACGTTTCGATGAAGTCTCATTCATCATCTTCAGGCTTGTGTCTTCGGCCTTGTGCTTCTCAGAGTAATGTGAGCTTGCAGCTGCTTCCTCCTTTTAACTGCTAGTGGGGGGGTGACTTGATTGGGTGGGGGCTTGGCTGTGTTCTGATTGGGTGGGGGTGTGTTCTCATTGGTTGGGGGTTTGGCTGTGTTCTGATTGGTTGGGGGGTTGGCTGTGTTCTGATTGGCTGGGGGTGTGTTCTGTTCCGGTGGAGTACAACCAAACCCCTACCGGAACAGAACACCCCCCCCAGCCAATCAGAACACATCCAAACCCCCACCCAATCAGAACACAGCCAAGCCCCCACCCAATCAAGTCACACCCCCACTAGCAGTTAAAAGGAAGCAGCAGCTGCAAGCTCACATTACTCTGAGAAGCACAAGGCCGAAGACACAAGCCTGAAGATGATGAATGAGACTTCATCGAAACATCGCCTAGATATTTCCAATTCTACGTGGGAGAAAACCCGAAGAACCAAAGATCTATATATATATATATATATATATATATATATACACACACATACACATATATAAATTTTACAGCATATGTTGAGCAATGGTTTCTCTTTTCTTTATCATTATCAGTGACATGATCTACCTTGTTAAAGTAGTCCTTCGTTCTTTTGATATTACATTTTCTCTTCCTCTTTTTTAATTAAACGCACGTCTACTATCCTTTCAATATGTTATCCAAGTATCCAATATTACCTTTTTCTTAACCACTCATACCAAATATTCCATATTTCACAATATACACTATTTTGTTTGTTTTTCAGCAATTTAGTTAAGCTATCCATCTCAGCACATTCCTATATATTTTTTTTAATTACCATATCATCTGAGGGGGTGAGGGATGTCTTCCAATTTTGTGCATACGTTATTCTAGCTGCAGTTATAATTATGTAAAATTAAATATTGATATACAGCTCCTCTGTAGTTTTTGATCAGGTGCAACAATCCAATGTCCGGTTTGCTCCCCATGGGCACATGGACTTTTAGCCGCTCTGTTAAGACAGAAGGTTGCCTGGGGCGTACCATGGTGGAGGTAGTCTGCCCTTCATACCTACATACAGGCAGTCCTCGACTTACAGCAGTTCAGTTAGTGACCGTTTGAAGTTAACAGCACTGAAATAAATGACCTAGGACCATTTTTCACACTTACGACCGTTGCAGCCTCCCCTCCATCACGATTTACATTCAGACGCTTGACAACCGACTCACATTTATGACTCACATTGCAGTGTCCCAGGGTCATGCGATCCCCTTTTGCGACCTTCTGGCCAGCAAGCTCAATGGGGAAGCCAGATTCACTTAACAACTGGTTTATTAACTTAAGAACTGCACTGCTTCGCTTAAGAACTGGCAAGAAAAGTCGCAAAATGGGGCAAAACTTACTTAACAAATGTCTCATTTTTAGCAACATAAATGTTGGGCTCAATTGTGGTCGTAAATTGAGGATTACCTGTATCTTTCTATCTACCTACCTACCTATCTATCTAATCTATCTTATCTCTCTCTCTCTATCCTGTCTCTCTGTCTCTCCCTCATATGTGTGTGTGTGTGTGTATAATCTATCTATCTAATCTATCTCTACCTATCTTATCATGCTCTCTATCTAATCTATCTTTCTCTCCCTAACCTGTCTGTCTGTCTGTCTGTCTCTCTCTCTCTCTCATTATGTGTGTGTGTGTGTAAAATCTATCATCTACGGTATCATCTATCTATCTATCTATCTATCTATCTATCTATCTATCTATCTATCTATCTATCTATCTAATCTATTGCTATCTATTGTGTCTGTCTCTCCCTCATATGTATATGCGTATCTATCTATCTATCTAATCTATCTCTACCTATCTACCATGTTCTCTATCTAACCTATCTTATATATACAGTATATCTCCCTATCCTGTCTGTCTGTCTGTCTGTCTCATTATGTGTGTGTGTGTATAAAAATTATCATCTATCACTTCTCTATCTATCTGTCTGTCTATTTGTCTGTCTATCTATCTATCTATCTATCTATCTATCTATCTATCTATCTAATCTATCTATCTATCTATCTATCTATCTATCTATCTATCTATCTATCTATCATCTATCTATCTCCATCCATTTATCATCTGTCCATCATATCTATCTATCACCTCTCCCTTCATCTATCTATCTATCTATCTATCTATCTATCTATCTATCTATCTATCTATCTATCTATCTATCTATCTAATCTATTGCTATCTATTGTGTCTGTCTCTCCCTCATATGTATATGCGTATCTATCTATCTATCTAATCTATCTCTACCTATCTACCATGTTCTCTATCTAACCTATCTTATATATACAGTATATCTCCCTATCCTGTCTGTCTGTCTGTCTCATTATGTGTGTGTGTGTATAAAAATTATCATCTATCACTTCTCTATCTATCTGTCTGTCTATTTGTCTGTCTATCTATCTATCTATCTATCTATCTATCTATCTATCTATCTATCTATCTATCTATCTATCTATCTATCTATCTATCTATCTATCTATCTATCTATCTATCTATCTATCTATCTATCTATCTATCTATCTATCTATCTATCTATCTATCTATCTATCTATCTAATCTATTGCTATCTACTGTGTCTGTCTCTCCCTCATATGTATATGCGTATCTATCTATCTATCTAATCTATCTCTACCTATCTACCATGTTCTCTATCTAACCTATCTTATATATACAGTATATCTCCCTATCCTGTCTGTCTGTCTGTCTCATTATGTGTGTGTGTGTATAAAAATTATCATCTATCACTTCTCTATCTATCTGTCTGTCTATTTGTCTGTCTATCTATCTATCTATCTATCTATCTATCTATCTATCTATCTATCTATCTAATCTATCGCTATCTATTGTGCTCTCTATCTAATCTATCTTATCTTTCTCTCTCTATCCTGTCTGTCTGTCTCTCCCTCATATGCGTGTGTATAATCTATCTATCTATCTATCTATCTATCTATCTATCTATCTATCTATCTATCTATCTATCTATCATTATTTGGTGGGGCTATATTTAAACTAAATGTGTGTGTCAGTGATTGCCTGACCTCTGTAGATGCCATATGCTAAATAAAGGTGAATAAAGGTAGATTAGCTGGGGACTCCATGCAATTCTGCCCCCTGTTGGCCAAAGAAGTCACCACTCTCAGCAAATTTCAGAGGGGAACTTCAACTTCAGCGTGCCTCCGCCACCCCAGGTAGATCTGTCGTAAGCCGAGGACTACCTGCATTAAGCCTTAGCATTGTTGCTAAACCCCATGTTACTAAACCCTGCTTGAGCAGGGGGCTGGACTAGAAGACCTCCAAGTTCCCTCCCATCTCTATTTCTATTCTATTCTACTGTGGACTTGCAGCGTATTCTTACGACCAACCTCCATGCAAGTGCTGGCATCCCAGTTCCAACGAAGGCAGGGGTAGCTTCATTTATGGACCCAATTCCAATTTTTCTCTTTTTTTTTGCAACAGACCTCCCCTTCAGAGGTCTCAACCCCCAAGCAAAGTCTGGCCAGCTATAGTATTTACAGTAAATACCTTGGCTTCACATTTCGGAATTCCAGTGATATTTGAGAAAGTTCTGTATAAAATGCTTGGAAAAGCCAATGAAAGCCTGGCGAGGAACAGCCAAAAACAGCATAAGTAGGATGTTGGAGGGTGCACAGTTCTTTGAAAACGCACGTAGGGGAAAAGTAAACAAGGCAGGAGGAAACCCTGTGAAGGAATAACAGCCATGATCCCTCCTAGCGTCAGAGGATCAGGAAAACCGAAGTTCTTTGGGGGATTTTAAGTCTCCTAAAGAGTGGAGCGGTGGCACGTTGCTATCAAGGAGCCACCAGGATGGCGTAATTCAGGGCTTCTCAACCTTAGCAACTTTAAGCTGGGTGGGCTTCTACTCCCAGAATCCCCCAGCCAACATGCTTTAAGAGGGGAGGGCTTCCACTCCCAGAATCCCCCAGCCAACATGCTTTAAGAAGGGAGAGCTTCCACTCCCAGAATCCCCCAGCCAACATGCTTTAAGAGGGGAGGGCTTCCACTCCCAGAATCCCCCAGCCAACATGCTTTAAGAAGGGAGAGCTTCCACTCCCAGAATCCCCCAGCCAGCCTGCTTTAAGAGGGATGGCCTTCCACTCCCAGAATCCCCAGCCAGCATTCTTTAAGAGGGATGGCCTTCCACTCCCAGAATCCCCAGCCAGCATTCTTTAAGAGGGATGGCCTTCCACTCCCAGAATCCCCAGCCAGCATTCTTTAAGAGGGATGGCCTTCCACTCCCAGAATCCCCCAGCCAACATGCTTTAAGAGGGGAGGGCTTCCACTCCCAGAATCCCCCAGCCAACATGCTTTAAGAAGGGAGGGCTTCCACTCCCAGAATCCCCCAGCCACCCTGCTTTAAGAGGGATGGCCTTCCACTCCCAGAATCCCCCAGCCAACATGTTTTAAGAGGGGAGGGCTTCCACTCCCAGAATCCCCAGCCAGCATTCTTTAAGAGGGATGGCCTTCCACTCCCAGAATCCCCCAGCCAGCCTGCTTTAAGAGGGGAGGGCTTCCACTCCCAGAATCCCCCAGCCAACATGCTTTAAGAAGGGAGGGCTTCCACTCCCAGAATCCCCCAGCCAACATGTTTTAAGAGGGGAGGGCTTCCACTCCCAGAATCCCCCAGCCAACATGCTTTAAGAAGGGAGGGCTTCCACTCCCAGAATCCCCCAGCCAACATGTTTTAAGAAGGGAGGGCTTCCACTCCCAGAATCCCCCAGCCAACCTGCTTTAAGAGAGGAGGACTTCCACTCCCAGAATCCCCCAGCCAACCTGCTTTAAGAGAGGAGGACTTCCACTCCCAGAATCCCCCAGCCAACATGCTTTAAGAAGGGAGGGCTTCCACTCCCAGAATCCCCCAGCCAACATGTTTTAAGAGGGGAGGGCTTCCACTCCCAGAATCCCCCAGCCAACATGCTTTAAGAAGGGAGGGCTTCCACTCCCAGAATCCCCCAGCCAACATGTTTTAAGAAGGGAGGGCTTCCACTCCCAGAATCCCCCAGCCAACCTGCTTTAAGAGAGGAGGGCTTCCACTCCCAGAATCCCCCAGCCAACCTGCTTTAAGAGGGAAGGACTTCCACTCCCAGAATTCCCACTCAGAAGACTTTAAGAAGGATGGACTTCCACTCCCTTCAATCATTTGCCACATTCCAGAAAAGCAAAATTGATGGGGAAAACTAGACTCACTTAATGACCGTGTGATTCATTTAACAAGAACAGGGATTTGTTTCACAACCATAACAAGAAAAATTGGAAACTTGGGCACGACTCTCTTGAACAGTTGCCTTGCTTCTGGTCCGTAGCATGGTCATAATTTGAGGACAACCTGCATTTGATCTAGGAGCTCTTGGCTGGTTCATGATACTCTCATCTATTTTTTCCAAATCCATATAAGCGTAATACAGGTGATCCTTGACTTACAACCCCAATTAAGCCCAAAGTATCTATTGCTAAGTGAGCCATTTTTGAAAGTGAGTTTTGACCCATTTTACGACCTTCCTTGTCACAGTTGTTAAGGGAATCACTGCAGTCATTAAGTTAGTCACGTGGTCATTAAGTGAATGGCTTCCCCATTGACTTTGCTTGTCAGAAGGTCGCAAAAGGAGATCCCGTGACCACGGGACTCTGCAACCGTCATAAATATGAGCCAGTGGCCAACTTTCCAAATGTTGCTCACTTGACCAGGGAGATTCTGCAATAGTCATAAGCGTGAAAAAAACCCTATCCTGTCATTTTTTTCAGTGACGACGTAACTTGGAACAGTCACTTAATGAACTGTTGTAACTTGAGGACTACCTGTATAATATAAACTTATGTTACCTATCCAGAATCGAATTTGTGATTTGGGCAGCCATATAAACAAGGGTGGGAGTCTACTGGTTTGGACTGGTTCTATAGAACCGGTTGTTGATTCTATGCAGTTTGGAGAACTGGCAAATCATGCGCCTGGCTGGCCCCGCCCCTCTTCTCTCTCCCCTCCCTGCCCAGTCAGTCCTTTTGCTATTGGTTCAGACCAGTTCTATAGAACCGGTAGCTCTGAAGAGCAGCAGACACCGAACCGGTTCGGTGCAATGACCTTTGGGTTGTCTGTTTGGCCCACCCGCCCGCCGGGATTCTTGGCTGTCCTTTATTTTCTGTTTTTCCAACCTCATTGTTAACTCCTAAAACAAATTGTATTACCCATTTTATAGTTGTCAACACAAAGGGGGGGGGTGTTCAAAGAGCAGACGGCAGTGTGGAATCGAAAGTACATTCCATTCATATTTTCTTCAGAGACTGATGAGATGACTGAAGCTTCTGCTGCGCAAAAATCTAATTGGAGAGCATGATTGATGACTCTTGGCTGTGGACGTTTTTCATTGGATGATACACCCAGAAGGGTGGAGGGGAAAGCTGGATCAAGGGTGACAGTGAATTCTGTATCTCAGAAGGCTCATGATTTAATTCGAGTAGCTGCCGGAATCCTGACATTTAGCTGCTTTGCGCAGCACAGCTGAGTTTGAAAAAGCAGGAAAAAAGAGGATTTTCGAATGCTGCACAGCTCAAATGCAGCTTGTCAGCTGTCCGGGCGACACAGCTGATGGGTTTTTTTTTTACAATCCTCTGCACACATGCGCTCTACGCGCATGCACACACTAGACTCATTCTCACCAAATCAGTACTAACACTGGTTGAATTCCACCCCTAATTATCGTGCATGCGCAACATCGCTGACTGCATTCTAATCCGCCCAGTCACTCCTTAATTTCTTTTTTTTTCCCCTCCCGACGATCAGCTTTTCCGACGATCAGCTGTGCCGGGAACCCCCTCACTGTCTTACTGCTTCACCCAGAAGGAAGGAAAGAAAGAAGGAGAGGAGGTGGAAGGAAGGAAGGAAGGAAGGAAGGAAGGAAGGAAGGAAGGAAGGAAGGAAGGAAGGAAGGAAGGAAGGAAGGAAGGACAGCAGGAGAAAGGAAGGAGAGGACGATCAGCTGTTCCGACAATCAGCTATGCCAGGATCCCCCTCGCTGTCTTACTGCTTTGCCCAGAAGGAAGGAAAGAAGGAAGGAGAGGAGGAGGAAGGAAGGAAGGAAGGAAGGAAGGAAGGAAGGAAGGAAGGAAGGAAGGAAGGAAGGAAGGGGAGCAGGAGCAAGGAAGGAAGGAAGGAGAGTAGGAAGAAAGGAAGGACAGGAGGAGAAAGGAAGGAGAGGATGATCAGCTGTGCCAGGATCCCCCTCGCTGTCTTACTGCTTTGCCCAGAAGGAAGGAAGGAAAGAAGGAAGGAGAGGAGGAAGGAAGAAAGGAAGGAAGGAAGGAGAAGGAAGGAAGGAAGGAAGGAAGGAAGGAAGGAAGGAAGGAAGGAAGGAAGGAAGGAAGGAAGGAAGGAAGGAAGGAAGGAGAGGATGATCAGCTGTTTTGGCGATCAGCTGTGCCGGGATCCCCCTCACTGTTTTACTGCTTCGCCCAGAAGGAAAGAAAAAAGGAAGGAGAGGAGGAAGGAAGGATGGAAGGAAGGAAGAAAGGAAGGAGAGAAGGAAGGAAGGAAGGAAGGAAGGAAGGAAGGAAGGAAGGAAGGAAGGAAGGAAGGAAGGAGAGGACGATCAGCTGTTCCGACAATCAGCTGTGCCGGAATCCCGCTCGCTGTCTTACTGCTTTGCCCAGGAGGCTTCCCTGAGACCCAGGAGGCAAAAAAAAAAATGTGGGGGGGTGCTGCAAAAAAAGAAAAAGACCCTTACCCCTCCCCAGTCACCCCTCCCCAGTCACATGACCACGCCCACCTAGCCCCGCCCAGAGAACCGGTTGTTTAAAAATGTGAATCCCACCCCTGCATATGAATCAATGAAACAAATGAAGTGAATAGACATTTATTTACATTTCTCTCTCCCTCCGCCTCTACTTTTTCCAGTCAAATATCCCCACCTATGATTACAAAGAACATTATTTTTATTATTCTCATCTTTGCTATCATTATATAGCAAAATCCTTTATGCCCTTCCTGACATTATCTAAAATTATTGTTTGCTCCCTCCGTAGCGTAAAGGTCTTTATTTCTATCTGTATTCTCCATGTGCGTTGAGTGTGTGGTTTGGCATTTCCTCGATTAATCTACTGATATTAATCTCACTTTTCACATTCTCTTTTCACGATAAATCTTCCTGCTCTTTATCCTCAGCTAATAATGTGCAATTCCTGTCCATACAGCTAGTCCTTCGACTTACGACCGCAAGATTTCTGCTGTTAAGCAAGGTGGTTTTTAAGTGAGTCACGCTCAATTTGACACCCCTTTTCTGTCACGGTTGTTCAGCTGCAGTTGTTAAGGGAAGCAGATAACAGATGTCAGAATCACAGAGTTGGAAGGGACCCTAGAGATCTTCTAGTCCAACCCCTGTGCTCAGGCAGGAGATCCTATATCACTGCAGACCGTCGTTAAGCAAATCCCCCTTCTTCCATTGACTTTCCTTGTGAGTAGCTGGCTGGGTAGGTTGCAAAAATTGTAAATACGAGTAATCCATGACTTATGAGCACAATTGAGCCCAAGCTGTCTGTTGCTAAGTGAGACATTTGTTAAGTGAAGTTTGCCCTGTTTTATGACCTTTCTTGCCCCCGTTCTACAGTGAATCACTGTGATTGTTAAATGAGTCACACGGTTGTTAAGTGAATCTGGCTTCCTGCTTGACCTGCCTGTCATGTGACCCCCGGACACTGCGACTGTCATAAATACCAGTCAGTTGCCAAGCCTCTGAATTTTGATCACGTGACCACAGGAAAGCTGCAATGGTCGTAAGTGTGAAAAATGGTCCTAGGTCCCTTTTTCCACTGCTGTTGTAACTTTGAACAGTCACTAAATGAATGATTGTAAGTCAAGGAAACTCTCTAGAACCGTAAATCCTACAAACTTGACATTTGGCCCGTAGTTTCTTCTTGGCTTCCAGGTATTCACTAAGAAAGGATTTTTCGAAATGACCCTCAGAGCATTTAGAGTATTTCCTATATTATTATTATTATTATTATTACTACTACTACTACTATTACTATTATTACTATTATTATTAACACACTCTGATGCTAATCTCCAGAACCGTAAAGCCTACAAATTTGAAATTTGGCCTGTATGTTCCTCTTGGCTTCTAGGGCCTCACTAAGAAAGGGTTTTTCCAAATGATCCTCAGAGCATTTAGAGTATTTCCATTATTATTATTATTATTATTAACACGCTCTGATGCTAAAGAGTTCTACTCCCCCTCCCCACCTGAAAAGAAAACTGTTCCAAATGCAACACACAAGCAGAGGAGTTTCAGTTTCAGAGCACCAAGCAGCTTTAGTACAGAACAGTTGAGCTAAGCCACGCCCAGGCTACTTGCTGTCTCCTTCTTGCTCACACAGCAAACACTGTTTCAGTTTCCAAACAGCCCTCAACTCTCTCACACACTGACAGGATGCTAGCCAGACGAATACCGATGGATGCTGATAGGCAGAGGCAGAATTCCCCCCCACCATATTTTCCTCCCAAAAAACTAAGCCCAACCCCATAGTTTCGTAGCGAAGCACGGGTATCGAGCTAGTATGTGTAAATAAATTAAATCGATCAAGGCACACAATACCCATTCTTGTTTGCTGTGCTTTCCCAAACAGGGATCTCCAGTCTTTATCCTTGTCAAGGTTTCTCAGTAGAAAGATCAAGTATTTTGGCACCCTGAACACACACAGACACACAAAGACACATACAACCAACTTTGCTCTATTCCGCTTTCTGGTTTGATTTGTGTAATCCGTGCAACTCAAAAGGCTTGCTGGATGCAATGGAGCAAAAATCAATTTTTTTAACCTTTCCTTGTTTGTTTGGCATTTCTGTGTGTGTGTCTCTCTCTTTCTCTGTTCTGTCTTTGTAAGATTAAAAACCCACTTGGCTTATGCACAGAAACTACGCAACCATGCACTAATCTGCACACATTTTTCTCGAGTCTCCTTTCTTTGCTATGGATAGGTACCCAAATCTTTTCCGGATCATACAACCTTGTTCCTGATTTCTTGGCATGGAAAGGTTAGCAGTTTAACCACCTGGGCACTTGCAGTATTTATAAGCATTATTTCAAAAGTGGTTTTGGGGTTTTTTGGCAGGTGGCCTATTGACCCTACCTCAATTTTTGCTGAACCAGTCCTTAAATTTAGCCTCTCTCTCTCTAGAAATATTCTGTTATCCGGCTTGTGAAAGGTATATAGTCTTGCTATATTCTAAATTACTCTGGATTATTCTTATTTTATCTGTGAAGTCTTCTTCTCATTTCGCTGATCTTCCCTTGTTACATTTTATACTTGAATGCCTGAAAAGTGGCTCTGATTTCAAAAACCTGCCCTTGTTAAGAAAACCACCAGCCACGGATGCCTGTGGAGAACAAGGAACTTCAGGATGCAATTACAGAATTACAGAATAACAGTTGGATGGGAACTTTGAGGTCTTCTAGTCCAACCCCCTGTCCAATCTTTGAAAACCTCCAGGGATGGAGCACCCACAACTAAACAGAATAATAGAATTGGAAGGGACCTTAGAGGTCTTCTAGTCCAACCCCCTGCTCAAGCTGGAGACCCTGTACCATTCCAGACAGATATTTGCCTAGTCTCTTCTTGAAAACCTCCAGTGATGGAGACCACCCACAACTTCTGGTGGCACTGGTGAATTATTGTCCTCACTGTTAGGAAGTTTCTCCTTAATTCCAGGTTGCTTCTCTCCTTGATGAGTTTCCAACCATTGTTTCTTGGCCTGCCTTCAAGGGTCTTTAGAGAGTAATTTGACCCCTTCCTCTTCTTTGGGGCAGCCCCTCAAATACTAGATTACTGTTATCATGTCATCCCTAATTCTTCTTTTTTCTTGACTGGACGAATAGTCAATTCCAGCAACCTTTCTACAAATGTTTTAGCCTCCAAGCCCCTAATCATAATTTTGTTGCTCTTCCCTGTGCTTTTTTCAGAGTCTCAACATTTTTATTCTTTTGCATTGTGGTGACCAGAACTGGATGCACTATTCCAAGTGTGGCCTTACCAAGGCCTTATAACGCGGTACTAACGCTTCACGTGATTCTAATTATGAATGATGTGAAATATGCGAATGAATGAATGAATGAATGAATTCTGTATTGGCCAGGTGTGGTTGGACACACAAGGAATTTGTCTTTGGTGCAAATGCTCTCAGTGTACATAAAAGAAAAGATACATTCATCAAGAGTCAAGAAGCATCAGGTGCAACACTTAATGATAAGTCATAGGGTACAACAGAATAGAATAGAAGGATATAGGAACAGAATGTAAATAGGATGGAATGGGATAGAGAGAAGAGAAGAGAAGAGAAGAGAAGAGAAGAGAAGAGAAGAGAAGAGAAGAGAAGAGAAGAGAAGAGAAGAGAAGAGAAGAGAAGAGAAGAGAAGAGAAATCTTTATTGGCCAAGGGTGATTGGACACACAAGGAATTTGTCTTGGTGCAAATGCTCTCAGTGTACATAAAAGAAAAGATACATTCATCAAGAGTCAAGAAGCATCAGGTGCAACACTTAATGATAGTCATAGGGTACAACAGAATTGAATAGAAGGATATAGGAATAGAATTTAAATAGAATGGGATGGAACAGGGTAGAGAAAATAGAACAGAATAGAATAGAATAGAATTCTTTATTGGACAGGTGTGGTTGGACACACAAGGAATTTGTCTTTGGTGCAAATGCTCTCAGTGCACATAAAAGAAAAGAGACATTCATCAAGTCAAGAATCATCAGGTACAACACTTAATAATAGTCATAGGGTACAATAAGCCATCAAATCATACCAGGAAACAGTCCATATAAATCGTAAGGATACAAGGGACAAAGTTACAGTCATACAGTCACAAGTGGGAGGGGATGGGCGATAAGGAATGATGAGAAGATTAATAGTAATACTAGTGCAGACTTTGTAAATAGTTGGACAGTGTTGAGAGAATTATTTGTTTAGCAGAGTGATGGCTTTCGGGGAAAAACTCCCCTTGTGTCTAGTTGTTCTGGTGTGCAGTGCTCTATAGTGTCATTTTGGGGGAAGGAGTTGAAACAGTTTATGTCCGGGATGTGAGGGGTGTGTAGATATTTTCACAGCCCTCTTTTTGACTCGTGCACGATACAGGTCCTCCATGGAAGGCAGGTGGGTAGCCATGGTTTTTTCTGCAGTCCTAATTCCTCTCTGAAGTCTGTGTTTGTCTTGTTACAGACAGTTATAGAGGTGCAGATGACAGACTCAATCATTCCTCTGTAGAACTGTATAATGATGCCTGTTGCTGGTCCACGCTACACAACTGACCTTGGTTTACAAGGATTGGATAGAAGTCATCATCATGGCTTCTGTCAAAGATTTACAACCCCTAGATAGCATTAGCAATAGCACTTAGACTTATATACTGCTTTATAGTGCTTCCCAGCCCTCTCTAAGCAGTTTACAGCGTCAGCCATGTTGCCCCCAACAATCTGGGTCCTCATTTGACCTACCTCGGGAGGACGGAAGGCAGCGTCAACCTGGAGCCTGGCGGGATTTGAACTGCCAAATTGCAGGCAGCTGACAGCCAGCAGAAGTAGCTTGCAGTACCACACTCTAACCACTGTGCCACTGTGGAAATGAACCTCAAATTTACACACAGAGAAATTTACACACAGAGAAATTTACGCATACACCCATAGACACATTCCCTGTGGAAGTCAGCACTGCAAAAATGGTGAAAGTGAACCTCAAATTTACACACACACATTTACCTACACAGAAATTTACACACACACACACACACATATCCCCATAGAATGCAAAGATGCTGAAACTGAGCATCAAACTCAACTGGGCAATTAAGACAAGGACAGGTAGTCCTCGACTTACAACAGTTCATTAGTAACCGTTCAAAGTTACAACTGCACTGGGCTCATCCCTCCAAGCTCTTGCAAACCAATTTACTCAGCAGCTGAGCTGTTTTGTATCCACAGCCGTCTTTTGACAAGTCTGGAGCAGGTCTGGTGAACTTCCCCTCGAGAACAGGGGTGTCAAACTGAAGGCCCGGGGGCTGCATCTGGCCCTCAGGGTACTTAGATCTGGTCTGCAGGGGCCGCCCTGGCAAAAGCGATGGACCAGCCTCTGGGGTGCCTCTGCCAGCAAAAATGGAGCTGGGGGGCCCCCTGCACACACCCTCCCATGCCCCATTTTCACTGCAGGAGACCGTCATGGCCGAAAACAGGGCATGGGAAGGAGGCGGCCTAGAGGCAGAGTTCTCGCCTCACAATCAGGAGGCTGTGAGTTTGATCCTTGGTAGGGGCTGATATTTGCAGTAGACGCTCCTGCTCGAGCAGGGGGGTTGACTAGATGACCTCCGAGGTCCCTTCCAACTCGGTGATGCTATCTCTTAAATCACAGGGCCCCGCCCCGGGCTCCGTTTCCGCTGTCAGGGGGCTACCAAAGCAAAGTAAAACCAAAACGAAAGGAGAAACATTTTTACATTTGAGCACGCAAGAAGGGACAAGAAAGGAGAAAGGGGAAAAACGAAAGAAAAAGAAGGGAAGAGGGGAAGGAAGAAGAAAGGAGAAGGAAGAGGGAAGGGAAAAGGAAGGAAGGAAGGAAGGAGTGGGAGAGAGAAAGGAAAGGAGGGAAGGATGGTGGAAGGAAGGAGAGAGAGGGAGGAAAATGGGAAAGGGAAAAGAAGAGAGGGAGGAAGGAAGGAAGATGGAAAAAGGAAAAGGGGAGGAAGGAAGGGAGGGAGGAATGGGAGAGAAAGGAAAGGAGGAAGGAAGGAAGTAAGGAGAGAGGAAGATGGGAAAAGGAAAAAGGAAGGAAGGAAGGAAGGAAGGAAGGAAGGAAGGAAGGAAGGAAGGAAGGAAGGGGAGAGAAAAAGGAAAGAAGGGAGGAAGATGGGAAAAGGAAAAGGGGAGGAAGGGAGGAAGGAGTGGGAGAGAGAAAGGAAAGGAGGGAGGGAGGGAGGAAGATGGGAAAGGGAAAAGAAGAGAAGAAGGAAGGAGTGGGAGAGAGAAAGGAAAGGAGGGAGGGAGGGAGGAAGATGGGAAAAGGAAAAGGGGAGGGAGGGAGGGAGGGAGGAAGGAAGGAAGGAAAGCCATTATAATGAGAATGAGGGAGGGTCTCTCAGGGAAGTCCTCCCTTAGCACTTGGCCACCACAGGTGTCCCTGTCCCAAGTCCCCGTATCCCGCCCACCATGGCCAGGCCCCCTCCCTCCAAGCTCAAACACAACCTGGATACGCCCAGCCTGCTCGAGAAGGTCCAAGACCCTCCCACCACGAAGGGTTGGCCTTTCCTCTCCACCCGCCCCGTTCTTCCGTTCTTTCTTGGTCCTTCGCAAGCCTAAGACGAAACCGCGAGGAGAACGAGGAGACGTTGATCCGCTCGCCATTCCCAGCTGCCCGAGAAGGTGGATGCCCGCCCCCACCCCACTCCCCCCGCACTCCCTACCAACTGTCACTTAGCAACCACAAACATTTACCCTGCCGGATCCTGCACCAAGGAGGGCTGGAAGGTCCATGCAAGATTGCGGGCAGCTCGAATTAGACAGCCCCCGTCCTAAATTCTCACGCATTGTCAGATCAGGTCTGCCCCAACGCAGGTAAGGCCCCCGAACGACGCGGCATTTCTTAACACGGAGTCCTGGGAAGACGACTCGAAGGGTTGCTGAGCTTTGGCTGAAAGGCTTCAGATGCGTTTTGCAGGTTGAAAGTGGTCGTTGACAGATGCTCAGGCCGCATCTGTGAAGTGTGACTCCCAATTTATAAGGCCTTGGTAAGGGCACACTTGGAATATTGTGCTCAGTTCTGGTTTGCCACCATATTGATTGATTGATTGATTGGCCCTTGGGCCCTAATCAAAGCGCAGAAGAGTTCCAGGAACAAAGTATTCCTGAAATTTGATAAAAGCAATTTAAAAATGGAATTGGATATAAGATACGATTTAAAAGGAAATTGGAATAAAATACGATCTCAAAGGAAATTGGAATAAAATACAATCTAAGATGAAAAGGGAATAAAATACGATCATTTGAGATATAGATAAAAATAGGATGAAATTATATTTTGGTGTCACCCCTGCAATCTATCCCAATCGCTCCCGTCTATGCCAATCTCAACTGAATTATTTTGCTTAAGCACCTGTGCTGTGTAAAATGTGATTTTCAGATTCTGGACACACATAAGCTAAATTGTTTTGATAGGGGGGGTCCCAATGGGTCGTTCGTTTGGTATAGAGACCGAGGTACCTGTCTCTCATCACCTTATGCAGACAACAGTCAAATAGGATGTGAGCCAGGTCTACTACCTCTGCGCTACACAAATGCAGAGGCGTCCATTGTAGGGTATAGAAAGGAATCTCCCATCTCTGACCATATGTAAATAACGTAGTTGGGTTGACAATGCCATAGATAAACTACAAATATATATGTTTGTAGCTTTAAGGAAAAATACTGTAATGTATTATTGCTGTGTTCTGGTTGGTTGATTGTGCTACAAGTTGCCATAAGAGGGAGCTATAGATCATGGTTTAATTCTCTCTTTTTTACTGATGATCTCTCTTGATACTGAATACTGACTGACTACGGACCGATACTGACTAACCATGTTTATTTTGATATTCTGTTGATATCGAAGATTATCTGTTGTATTATGGTTTGATATTTGTCTGCTGTAAAAGACTTGAAACCGGTAAGAAGACTTTATAACTGGATATTTCTGGACTGATAAAAACGTGTAGGACATGGACTGTTTATTGAACTGTGCTATTTCTTCAAGTAAACATTAATATAACTTGTTCAACTCTGTGTGGCTGTATATTTACTCATAACTGTTCTCATAGTTACATATCCTTTTTATACATATCCTTTTCCGTGTGCATATCCTTTTTATACAAAGGGTTACCCTACACGTGTCCTAACAGAGCTGTTCGAATCTCGCGCGTAAATATCTCCCTAAGATGTTTTAGCAATTGTAACTTCGAATAGCTGTCGCCACGATATTTTAAAAAAAGACGTTTTGAGACTCTGGGAAAGAGCGCAGAGAAGAGCAACCAAGAGGGTTAAGGGGGCGGGGGGGGGCCTGGAGGCTAAAATATATGAGGAATGGTTACAGGAATTAGTGGCTCAGTGGCTCAGAAGCTGAGCTTGTTGATCAGGAAGGTCAGCCGTTCGGCGGTTCGAATCCCCAGTGCTGCATAACGGAGGGAGCTCCCGTTCCTTCTCCCAGTTTCTGCCAATCTAGCAGGTCGAAAGCATGTAAAATGCAAGTAGTAAAATAGGGACCACCTTTGGTGCCAAGGGAACCGTGTTCCATGCGCCTTCGAAGGCATTGAGTCATGACCACGGAGACGTCTTTGGACAGCACTGGCTCTTTGGCTTTGTAACACAGGTGAGCACCGGCCTCCTAGAGCCGGAAACGAGTAGCACACAGGTGCCACTGGAACCTGTCAGAGTCTATTCATGAACTGGAATAGAGCATGGCAACAAGATCAGCCAATGAATAGGCATAGCAACTAAGTCAGCCAATGAGAACTGTTTGGAAACTGAAACTAGAAACAGCCTAGGTTGGAAACTGAAACTAAAAGTAGCCTGGGCGTGGGGGCCCTATATTAAGCTCTGCAACTCTGCAGCTATGTTGAGCTCTGAGTCTGTCTATTGAAAATGAAACCGCTTCTCTCCTCTTGCTTGCCTGCTGAACTAAAGCAAAAGAGAAACTTGCTTGCTTGCTTTGCTGAAGACTGGAGCTCTGCTCCGAAGTTACTTGCTTTGAATGGTCCCTCCACACTAGCAAAATACCAGCAAAGGAGGGGAAAAAACTCCAGAGAAGTTCCTGAGACAGGAAGTCTAGTCCTGCCAAGAATGTAATCAGGGTTAACGGAGAGGCAGTTTCTGTAAGCAACCCCAGAATGTTTCCTTCCTTACAGGATTAGGCCAGGAATTTCTTCTAACAACCGGTTCTCCGAACTGCTTAGAATGTTAACAACCGGTTCTACCGAATAGGTGCGAACTGGTAGAATCCCACCCCTGGCTATAGATATTCGCCACTATATGAAGAGAGGTTGCTGGAATTGGATATGTCTAGTTGAATGAAAAGATGGTGGTGTTGGGGGCTCCACGGGGCTCCCATGTTACGCCACTTCTGCGCGAGTTGCATTGGCTCCCGGTGGCCCTCCGGGTGCGCTTCAGGGTCTTAGTTATCATCTTTAAAGCGCTCCATGGCTCGGGACCAGGATATTTGTGAGACTGCCTCCTGCCATTATCGGCCTCCCGCCGACCGATACGCTCCCATAGAGTCGGCCTCCTCGGGGTGCCGCCGGCTGGACGGCTGGTGACCCCGAGGGTGCGGGCCTTCTCATTGGGGACACCCTCCCTCTGGAACAAATTACCCCCGGAGATGAGGACCATCCCTGATCTCCTGACCTTCCGCCGTGCATTGAAAACCCATTTGTTTCAGCAAGCCGGTCTGGCCTAGGGGTTTTTAGAGCTTTTAATTTGGTTTTTAACTTTCTTAATCCCTTATTTTTAATCTTTTGATATGGCCAACGTATTTAATTCTTTTAACTTTTAAATATTGGATTTGTATTTCTATATGTGTATTTTATCTTGGCTGTTCACCGCTCCGAGTCCCTTTGGGAGAGGAGGGCGGTATATAAATTTAAATAAATAATAATAATAAATAAGGACCAGGGGTGACATGATAGCAGGATTCCAGTATCTGAGGGGCTGCCCCAAAGAAGAGGGAGTCAAGCTATTATCCAAAGCAACAGAAGGCAGGACAAGAAGCAACGGGTGGAAACTCATCAAGGAGAGAAGCAACCTGGAACTAAAGAGAAACTTCCTAACAGGGAGGACAATTAACCAGTGGAACTGCTTGCCCCCAGAAGTTGTGGGTGCTCCATTATGGGAGGTTTTCAAGAAAAGACTGGACAACCATTTGTGTGACTTGTTATAAGATCTCCTGCTCAAGCAGGGAGTCAGACTAGAAGACCTCCAAAGTCCCTTTGAACTCTGTTATACTGTATTCTGAGATCCATGCTCAAAATAAGGAGGAATTTTCCTGATAGAACAATTAACCAGTGGAACGACTTGCCTCCAGAGGTTATGGGTGCCCCATCATTGGAAGTTTTTAAGAAGGGCCTGGACAGCTACTTGTCTGAGATGTTACAGGGTTTCCTGCCTGAGTAGTGGGTTAGACTAGAAGACCTCCAAGGTCCCTTTCAACTCTGATATACTATTTTGAAGGAGTCCAATACAGTTTCTGAATGTTTGAAGTTCTGGATTTCAAGCAATAATGTTGTAAAACAGGGCAAAACCTATTTCACAGCTAACAGAACAGACTAACAGAGTTGGAAGGGACTTTGTAGGTCATCTAGTCCAACCCTCCACCCAAGACCCTGCACCATTTCTGACCGATGGCAGCCCAGTCTCTTCTTGAAAGCTTCCAGTGATGAAGCTCTCACAACTTCCGAGGGCAACTTCTGTTCCATGGGTTGATTGTTCTCACTGTCAGAAATATTTCTCCTTATTTCCAGGTTGAATCTCTCCTTGGTCAGTTTCCATCCATTATTCCTTGTCTGGCCTTTGGGTGCCTTGGAAAATAGCTTGACCCCTTCCTCCTCTCTGGGGTAGCCCCTCAAATATTGGAAGACCGCTATCATGTCCCCCCTGGTCCTTCTCTTCCCTAGACTAGCCAGGCCCAGTTCCTGCAACCGTTCCTCATATGTTTTAGTCTCCAGTCCCCTAAATCATCCTGGTTGCTGTTCTTTGCACTTTTTCTAGAGTCTCAATATCTTTTTCATACTGTGGTGACCAAAACTGGATGCAGGATTCTAGGTGTGGTCTTATTAAGGATAGATAGATAGATAGATAGATAGATAGATAGATAGATAGGTAGGTAGGTAGGTAGGTAGGTAGGTAGGTAGGTAGGTAGGTAGGCAGGCAGGCAGGCAGGCAGGCAGGCAGGCAGGCAGGCAGATAGATAAAGATAGACAGACAGATAGACTATACTAGCCTGGCTCAGTTCCTGCAACCGTTCATCGTATATTTTAGCCCCCAGTCCCCTCATCATCCTTGCTCTTCTCTGCACTCTTTCTAAAGTCTCAACATGTGTTTTATAGTGTGGTGACCAAAAGTGGATGCAGGACTCTAGGTATGGCCTTACTAAGGATAGGTAGGTAGGTAGAGATAGATAGATAGAGAGAGAGACAGACAGAGGTACATGATGGATAGATGATAGACATCAGAGGATAGAGATACATAACGGATAGATGATAAATAGATGATGGATAGATAATGGATAGATAATGGATAGAAAGAAAGATAGAAAGAAAGAAAGAAAGACAGACAGACAACAACAACAACAGAATTGGAAGGGACCTTGGAGGTCATCTAGTCCAACCCTCTGCTCGAGCAGGAAAGTCTATTCCAAATAACACTAGACTAGACCAGCCAGGCCCAGTTCCTGCAACTGTTCTTCCTAAGTTTCAGCCTCCAGTCCTCTCATCATCCTGGTTGCTCTTCTCTGTACTCTTCCCACTGTCTCAACATCTTTTTTATAGTGTGGTGACCAAAACTGGATGCAGTACTCTAGATGTGGCCTTACTAAGGGTTTATAGAGTGGCATTAGTACGTCCCTTGATGTCGATCGTATCCCCCTGTTTATGCAAGTTAGGGTTGCGCTGGCGTTTTTTGACAGCTCTGTCATTCACGTCTGTCAGAATCAGACAATCCTTCCTTTTCCTCTCCCCTCGCAGAGACCCAATCATGGCCGCAGACCCAGACCAGGAAAACGGTCCGGAAACCAACCACGGCGACGAGCTCCCCGTGGGAGCAGGCGAGCTAAACTCGAGGGTGACCCTCCGCTCCCTGACTCCAGCGGCGGACGCTCAGTGGAAGTTCGTTTTCCACGAGCGCGTCCAGCCGCGAGCTTTGCATCTGCAGGGCATCAAGATGGAGGAGCTGCACAAGAAAACGCTGCAGCAGAAGAAGATGGAGAAGGAAGAGCCGCCCGACAGCCTGTCCCAGGACTGGTTCAACACCGAGTCCATGACTCTGGAGACCCGGGCGTACCTTCTCGATAAGCTCCTGCCCACCTTGGTGCCCGCCGTGGAGAAGCTGCTAAAGGTGGCCGAACGAAAGGAGGCCCTGGACCCCAAGGAGTCCGAGCGCTGCCCGTTTCACCCGATGATCTTCCTGGGCGAATACCTGATGAGGCACAACCCAGCCTACGACCTGACCGCCCAGCCCAACCCCTACGTGCGAGGGCTGAAGGCCATCGCGGATCAGCTGAAGGCACGCGTGCCCGACACCACGATGCACAAGTGAGTAGGTCCACTGGAGGGGAAGCCCGCCGGTTCAAACGGGAAAGTTCTCTGAGCTGGGTGGATTTCTGGCAGGTGTTTCATGACCCAACTAGAGAACATTGTCAGTGCTAGAAAGGAGTGGGTTTGTGGAGAGGAGGAGGAGGAGGAAAGTGAGTCCTTGGTACTCAATGCGCTTGATGGCTTTCTTGCAGACATTTCATGACCCAGCTAGGCACCATCATTAGTGCTAAAATGGAGGAGGAGGAAGAGGAGGAGGAGGAGGAGGAGAGTGGGTCCTTGGTACTCAATGCGCTTGATGGCTTTCTTGCAGACATTTCATGACCCAGCTAGGCACCATCATTAGTGCTAAAATGGAGGAGGAGGAAGAGGAGGAGGAGGAGGAGGAGAGTGGGTCCTTGGTACTCAATGCGCTTGATGGCTTTCTTGCAGACATTTCATGACCCAACTAGGCACCATCATTAGTGCTAAAATGGAGGAGGAGGAAGAGGAGGAGGAGGAGGAGGAGAGTGGGTCCTTGGTACTCAATGCGCTTGATGGCTTTCTTGCAGACATTTCATGACCCAGCTAGGCACCATCATTAGTGCTGGAGTGGCGGAGGAGGAGGAGCAGAACTGTAGGGTCCTTGGCGCTCTCTGACTTGGTTGTTTTCTTGCAGATGTTTCATGACCCAACTAGCTAACATCATCAGTGCTAGAAGGGAGGGGGTTTGTGCAGAGAGAGAGGGAGAGGGAGGGAGGAAGAGGAAGACAACGACGACAGTAGGTCCTTGGTGTTCAATGAGCTTGATGGATTTCTCGTAGAAATTTCATGACCCAACTCGGGAACATCATCAGTGCTGGAATGGAAGAGGAAGGAGGAAGGACTGTGGGCTCCTTGGGGCTCTCTGAGCTTGGTGGTTTCCTGCATTAGAATATCCACCCCGTCCATAGTCAGGATCTCTGGAGTGGCCACCTGCTTGCCATCACAATATAAAAGAAGCCTGTTCAGACCCTAGAAAGGGTGCAGAGAAGGGCAACGAAGGCGATCGGGTGACTGAAGACTAAAACATACAAAGGAACAGTTGCAGGAATTGGGGGGTGTCTGGTTTCATGAAAAGAAGGACCAGGGGAGGCACGATAGCGATGTCCCGATATCTGAAGGGCTGCCCCAAAGAAGAGGCAGTCAAGCTATTCTCCAAAACCTCTGAAGGCTGGAAGAGAAGCAAAGGGTGGAAATCGGTGGTGGGTTTCCAAAAGTTTTCCTACCGATTCGGTTGCAACTCACCTTCTGCTGCAAACCCTGTGTGCAAAACAGCTGATGTGCAGCTATTAGCGCGAAGCAGCTGAGATGGAAAAGCAGGAAATAAATAATAATAATGATAATGATAATGATAATAATATTTATTTATATACCGCTCATCTCCTGAAGGACTCGGAGCGATGCATAGCCATACAATTAAAAACATTAAATATATAAAAGTTAAAACTAAATTAAACTAAAGGCCCTGGCTGAAAACAATTAAAACCCCTCCCTAAAACCCTAAAATTTAATATAAAAATTAAAACACCCAAATCTAAAATCAGCCCAAGCCGGCCTAGTCAAAGAGCCAGGTTTTCAAGGCACGCCTGAAGGTCCCCAGGTCCGTGGCTATACGTAACTCCGGGGGCAACCCATTCCAGAGGGCAGATGCCCCCACAGAGAAGGCCCTATTCCTTGGGGTCACCAGCTGGCACATAGATGCCGACGGGACCCGCAGGAGACCCTCCCCGTGGGAGCGCACCGGATGGTGAGAGGAAAATGGCAGAATGCGGTCTTGTAAATATCCTGGTCCGATGCCATGGAGCGCTTTAAAAGTTAACACCAAAATTTTAAAGCGCACCCGAGAGGCCACCAGCAACCAATGCAGCTCGCGCAGGAGGGGTGTCACATGAGAGAACCTTGACGCCCCCATAACCACCCGCGCGGCCGCATTCTGCACCAGTTGAAGCCTCCGGATGCTCCCATTCGGGAGCCCCATGTAGAGGGCGTTACAGTAGTCCAGTCGGGAGGTGACCAGGGCATTATACAGGAAGGTCAGTATACAGGAAGGCCCAGCAGCTGATTGTCGGAGCGAACCAGTTCAGGCAAACTGGGCCGAACCAATAGTATACTACCACTGATGGAAACCAATTAAGGAGAGAAACAACCTGGAATCAAGGAGAAATTTTCTGATGATGAGGACAATTAACGAGCGGAACGGCTTGTTTTTAGAAGTTGTGTGTGCTCTATCACTGGAGGTTTTTAAGGAGAGACTGGGCCACCATTTGTCCATGATGGTATAGGGTTGCTTGAATAGGTGTTTGGACTAGTCCAGGGGTCGCCAACCTTTTGGACCTCAGGAACCACCAAACTCATCCTTTGGACCAAAGACCCTGGGAAAATCCCCCCAAAAAGTCTGCAGGAAAATCCCCCACCCCGTTTTCCTACCGGTCGATCGTTCTTTATTTGGGATTGCAGGATACCGTTTCCAGCTCCGTTCTCAGGGGGAGAGAGAGAGAGAGACTTTTGGCTTTATGCAAGGAAAGCAGCAGAAGCCGCAGAGGTCTTTCTTTCTCTCCCCCAAACTCTGCCAGGAATGAGCCTCTTGGAGCAGGAGGCCTTGCAGGGTCCCAAAGACTCATTTCTGGCAGAGTTTGGGGGAGAGAAAGAAAGACTTTGGCTGCTTTCCTTGCGTGCAGCCAAAAGCAGAAGAAGAAAGAAGTGGAAAGAAGCAACCCAGTGGCCAGGCCAGGCGCAGGGGGCGTGTGGGGGAAGTTCCCCCCCTACCCCCTTTCCGCCCTCCCCTCACTACCTCTTATTGTCTGCAATGCAAGCGACACAAGCCTTGTGTTCCCGCAGGCCATGTGGATGGCACAGCTTTATGTTCCTGCACAGCCTGGATTAATTGCTTCGGGGGGGACATTTCTCTGCAGACCACCAACATTTTCTCGCGGATGACCGGTGGTCCCCGGCCCACCAGTTGGCAACCACTGGACTAGATGACCTCCAAGATCCCTTCCATCTCTGTTATTCTGTGATTTGACTTCTCCTGACTTAACCATGTTCCCCCCTTGTGCCCTCCAGACTCGCTCAGATGAAGAACTTGGTGGAAGAAAAACGCCATCACAGGGAGGACGTGGAGAACATCAAAGCTCAGGTCAACCAACTGCGCGAACAGGCCTTAGTGGTGCAGTTCCACGAATGGACCCTGGATGCCACCGGACAGCTACCGCTGGCTCTGGTAACTGGGGAGAATGAACCGGGACCACCCCAGCTGGCTGGCAAAGATCTATCCCTTGCATCTTCTCCTGGGCAATAACAGAAGGCTGGCACTCTCCTTTCTCTCTCCCCACCCTCCACTTTTGCTAGGCAGATCTTCTTTGAAGGCATCTCGGGAGCTTTTGAGTCAGCAAGTAGGATATGGAACCAAGCCAGAGGAGAAGGCCAGCCGCTGGTCTGCTCTGGTTTCTTCTGGGGATGGTGACCCATCAGCTCATTTCACAAAACCAGCATTGGAAGCTTCTCTGGATCCAATTAGCAAGAGTCTTCAACCATGGTGACTTTACAAGTTGGGGCCTTCAACTCCCAGAATTCCTCAGCCAGAGGAATTCTGGGAGTTGGAAGTTCACAACTTGTTGTCACCAAGTTTGGAGACTCCATAACAAGGATCTTCAAACTTGGCAAGTTTAAGACTTGTGGACTTCAACGCCCAGAATTCCTGAGCTAACATGACTGGAGAAGGAAGTCTGGGAGTTGAAGTCCACCCCTCTTAAAGCATGCTGGCTGGGGGATTCTGGGAATTGAGGCCCATCCCTCTTAAAGCATGCTGGCTGAGGAATTCTGGGAGTTGAAGTCCACAGGCCTTAAAGCAGAGGTCTTCAAACTTGGCAAGTTTAACCCTTGTGGATATCACTCCCCAGAATTCTTGAGCTAACATGACCAGAGGAGGAATTCTGGGAGTTGAAGTCCACAAGACTGTTAAGTTTGAAGACCCCTGCCTTAAAGCATGATGACTGGGGAATCCTGGGAGTTGAAGTCCACCCATCTTAAACCATGCTGGCTGGGGGATTCTGGGAATGGAAGTCCACCCATCTTAATGCAGGCTGGCTGAGGAATCCTGGGAATTGAAGTCCACAGGTCTTAAAGCAAGGCTCTTCAAACTTGGCAGCTTTAAGACTTGTGGACTTCAACTCCCAGAATTCCTGAGCTAACATGACTGAGGGAGGAATTTTGAAGTCTGCAAGTCTTAAAGCTGTCAAGTTTGAAGACCCCCCGCCCTATAAGTAGAGGAAGTATCTATGGTGAGATTCAGCTGGATGGTCAGACCCCTGCTTTGCATACCCAGTTCCCGGGTTCAGTACCCAACAATTTGTGCCCCCAAACCTGAATTATCCTGGTTCACACAACTTACTACAGGTAATCCACGCCTTAGCACCACAAAAGAGCCCCAAAATTTAGGTTGCTAAAAGAGACAGTTGTTAAGTGAGTTTAGCCCCATTTTACGACCTTTCTCACCACCGTTGTTAAGCCAATCACTGGAGTTTACAATTAGTAACAGGATTACTAAAGGAATTTAATGATTTCCCTACTGACATTGTCAGAAGGTTGTAAAAGGGGAACCATGTGACACATACACACCCCGGGCCCTGCGACCGTCTTAAATATGAGCCGCTTACCAAGCGGCTGAATTTTGATCATGTGACCAAGAGGACGGATGCTGCAATGGTTGTTAGTGTCAAAAATGGTCATAAGTCCCTTTTATCAGTGTCATTGTGACTTCAAATGGCCATTAAGAGAACTGTTGTAGGTCAAGAACTACCTGTAATGTGCAGTATCAATAGAAGAGAATATTTGAACCCAGGGTGCAACTATACTACAGGGTCCTTGGAGCTAAATAAATAACAGAATAACAGAGTAGGAATAGTAAGCTGCCAGAGGTTGGTGGTTTACCTGCAGACATTTCATTACCTTCTCCTTCTCTTTCTGTTCCTCTTCTTCTTCCTTCTCTCCTTTTTTACCTTCTCCTCTCCTTCTCCTTTGCCTCCTCCTCCTCTTCTTCCTCTTCCTCCTCCTCCTCTTTGTTTCTCCTCCTCCTTCCCGTTCTTTTCCTCCTCCTCCTCCTCCTCCTCTTCTTCCTCTTCCTCCTCCTCCTCTTTGTTTTTATTTTTCTTCCTCCCCTCCCCCGCTCCTCCTCCAACATTTCTTCATGCTGAATTCCACCACCATCCCCAAAGAAACCAACCCCCCCCCCTTTTAAGGGCCAACTGGAAGGGCCAATGGCATGGGAGGAAGTGGTGGATGGGCAAGAGCGATGCTGAGCACCCAACCCGGGAACTTCAGCATGCAAAGCAGAGGCTCAGGCTGGAAGGAAAGGAAGGAAGGAAGGAAGGAAGGAAAGGAAGGAAGGAAGGAAGGAAGGAAGGAAAGGAAGGAAGGAAGGAAGGAAGGAAGGAAAGGAAGGAAAGGAAGGAAAGGAAGGAAAGAATACAGGAAGGATGGAAGGAAGGAAGGAAGGAAGGAAAGGAAGGAAGGAAGGAAAGGAAGGAAGGAAGGAGGGAAGGAGGGAGGGAGGGAAGGAAGAAAAGAAAAAGGAAGGAGGGAGGGAAGGAAAGGAAGGAAAGGAAGGAAAGGAAGGAAAGGAAGGAAAGGAAGGAAAGAATACAGGAAGGAGGGAAGGAAGGATAGAAGGAAGGAAGGTGAGAAGAGAGTAGGAAGGGAGGAAGGAAGGAAGGAAGGAAAGGAAGGAAGGAAGGAAGGCAGGCAAGAAGGAAGGAAAGAAGGAAGGAAGGAAGGAAAGGAAGGGAGGAAGGAAGGTGAGAAGAGAGTAGGAAGGGAGGAAGGGAGGAAGGAAGGAAGGAAGGAAGAAAGGAAGGAAGAAAAGGAAGGAAGGAAAGGAAGGAAGGAAGGAGGGAGGGAAGGAAGAAAAGAAAAAGGAAGGAGGGAGGGAAGGAAAGGAAGGAAAGGAAGGAAAGGAAGGAAAGGATACAGGAAGGAGGGAAGGAAGGATGGAAGGAAGGAAGGAAGGTGAGAAGAGAGTAGGAAGGGAGGAAGGGAGGAAGGAAGGAAGGAAGGAAGGCAGGCAAGAAGGAAGGAAGGAAGGAAGGAAGGAAGGAAGGAAGGAAGGTGAGAAGAGAGTAGGAAGGGAGGAAGGGAGGAAGGAAGAAAAGGAAGGAAGGAAGGAAGGAAGGCAAGAAGGAAGGAAGGAAGGAAGGAAGGAAGGAAGGAAGGAAGGAAGGTGAGAAGAGAGTAGGAAGGGAGGAAGGAAGGAAGGAAGGAAGGGAGGAAGGAAGGAAGCAAGCAAGCAAGCCCTGATGGTACAGTTGTTATAATGCAGTATTGCAGGCTAACTCTGCCCATTGCCTGGAGTTTGATCCTGACTGGTGCAATGTTGACTCAGCCTTCTGCCCTTCCAGGGTGGGTAAAATGAGGACCCAGATTGTTGGGGGCAAGAGGCTGTAAACTGTTTAGAGGGGGCTGCAAAACACTGTGAAGCGGTATATAAGTCTAAGTGCTATTGTGAAGGAAGGAAGGAAGGTGAGAAGAGAGTAGGAAGGGAGGAAGGAAGGAAGGAAGGAAGGAAGGAAGGAGAGCATGGAAGGAAGGAAAGAAGGAAGGAGAGGAAGGGGAGGAAGGAAAGGGAAGGAAGCAGGGGTGGACTGATACCGGTTCACACTGGTTCGGGCAAACCGGATGCTAATTTTACATCTGATTCGCCAAACCTCACCCCGCCCCTCCCAGGAGTCCCCAAGCAGCCCATTTTGGATGCCAGGTAAGTGCAGGATGCGCATGGAGGTTCGGGGAGGGCGAAAAATGGGCCTCCCAGAAGCTCCAGAAGGCCGGAAATGGGCCCGTTTCTGGCCTCCAGAGAGCCTCCAAAGCCCAGGGAGGGCGAAAATCCCCCCCCCAGGATATTGCAGAAGGCTAACTAGGCCACACCCACCATGGCCACGCCCCCCAGCAACTAGGGTAGAGAACTGGTTGCTAAATTTTTTGAAGCCCACCCCTGGAAGGAAGAGAGGGAAGGGGAGGGAAAGGGAGGAAGGAAGGGAGGAAGGAAGGAGAAAACAAAGAGGGGAAAATGATAGGGAAGGAGAGAAAAGGAAGGAAAAAACAAAAAGGAAAGGGAAATGATGGGAAGGAAAGAGGGAAGGAGACAAAGGAGGGAAGGATGAGAGAAAAGGAAGGAAGGAGAGAAAGGGAAAATTATAGGGAAACAGGAAGGAAGGAAGGAAGGAAGGAAGGAAGGAAGGAAGGAAGGAAGGAAGGAAGGAAGGAAGGAAAAAAAGAGGGAAGGGATAAAGGAAGGAGAGCAGAATAACAGTTGGAAGGTACCTCAGAGGTCATCTAGTCCAATCCCCTGCTCAAGCAGGAGACCCTAGATCATTTCAGACAAGTGGCTGTCCGGTCTCTTCTTAAAAACCTCCAGTGGGAAGGAGGGAGGGAAAGAAGGAAGGAAAGAAGGAAGGAAGGAAAGAAAGGGAGAGAGGGAGGAATATTCACTCCTAACGGCTTTTTTCTTTTCAAAGGGAGTCCAGGCATATTCTATGTCTCAACACCTGATCTGTCATACCTGTCTCTTTATATAGGATTGGCTTGTTATTTTTACTGTACATGTATTCATCAGAACCAGAGGTGGTATTCAGCTGGTTCTGACCAGTTCTGGAGAACTACCGGTAGCGGAAACTTTCAGTAGTTTCAATGCCGCCTCTGACTGGCCCCGCCAACCCCCCATCTCTTCTCTGCCTCCCATCGAGTCCCAGCTGTTCGGCTGGGTCTCCTTTGGTTGCCCTGCCCAGGAGAACGGAGCTGGAAAGCAGGTCAGAGGGGTGGGGAGGGAAGGGGGGGGTTGGCAGTATATCCTTTCCCTGCCAGGCCCACCCCGCCATGCCCACCAAGCCACGCCCACAGAACCGGTAGTAAAAAAATGGGAATCCCACCACTGTTCAGAATGCCTTCCTTCCTTCTTGCTATAGGGGGTCCCTGACCCCCACCCCCCGGTCAATATAGGTAGTCTTTGACTTACAACAGTTCATTTAGTGACCGTTCGGAGTTACCACGGCACTGAAAGAAAGGACCCCGGACTGTCTTTTACACTTAACGACTGTTGCAGCGTCCCCACTGCTCACGTGTCCAAAACTCAGGCGCTTGGCTAGTGACTTGTATTTATGACGGTCGTATTTATGATGAGGTCACGTGTCCCCTTTTGTGACCTTCTGATGAGCAAAGTCCATGGGGAGGCCAGATTCGTTTTACCGTGTCGCTAACTTAAACCAGGACGGAGATTCACTTAACCACGGGAAGGAAGGCCGTAAAATGGGGCAAAACCCACTTAACCAATGGGCTCCATTATGATCATTAAGTCGAGGACTAGCTGTACGAAGCGGCAGGAGAGGGAGCGAAGCTGTGTCTGTGCCTGTGCGGGATCTGGATTGTGCCCGAAGGCATCCCCCTTTCCCCCCCGTCTGCCGAAGACAAATTTCCTTCTCAAACTGTGGTGCCTGGTGCCAGGAAAGATTGGGGACCCCTTCGTGATGACCCAGAGTGGGATACAGAATAAAACACAGTCACAAAAAAATAGGTGAAGCCCCTTTTATTCCTTCACTTTGCTTCCAAGCTCCAAATATCCTTGACTGGAGACAAAAAACTCCCTCACAAACAGTTACGAAAAGGAGGAAATGCTATTTAAACTAAAAATGCCTATAAATGATAAAGAGTAAAAACAACATAAGCCAGACTGAAGCAATTAAGGGAACCAGGCAAGATAAGGGCTTGAAGACGTCCACAGATATTGGAACTCACAGTGGGAAGGACTCTAAACTCAGAGAGGAACAATAAACTAGAGATATTTCCATGCTTTCTTTCCAGCGTTCGCCTGTACGCATGTCCGTCCTCTTATCCAGCTGTCACAGCTGCAGCCCATGAAGAGGAACAAGGCCCACTCCTCCCGAGTAGACCACGTCTCTCCCTTATCCTCTCCCTGCGTGGCCTAGGATGGAGAGGGGATGGGCCTGGGTCCTCCTCTGACTGCCCAGCCGGCCTCTGCCCTTCCCCAGCCTCCTCCACAACCTCCGGAGCCACACTCCCATTCCCTGTCAGTTGTTCCTTCTCTCCCTCAGAGTCAGTCTCCACCAGGGGTATGATACCTGTCTTATAGGACAACTCTGTGTGTGTGTTTGTGGGTGGGTGGGTCCAAATTAACCAGTTTTGATCAGTAGTAGGATTCAAAAAATTTTATTACCCGTTCTGTGGGCGTGGCTTGTGGGCTTGGCAGGGGAAGGATATACTGCAAAATCCCCATTTCCTTCCCCAACCCACTAACCTGCTTTCCAGCTCCGTTCTCCTGTGCAGGGCAACCAAAGGAGACCCAGCCAATCAGCTGGGACTCGATGGGAGGCAGAGAAGAGATGGGGTTGGCGGGGCCAGTCAGAGGCAGCATTGGCCGGTTCTCTGTACTACTCAAAATTTCCGCTACCGGTTCTCGAGAACCGGTGAGAACCGGCTGATCCCACCTCTGGTTCTGAAGCATGGTGGGAAAATCCCTTCTGAGAAAACGGTATAAGTGAAGTCACTTTGTACTAACTTTTTCTTTGTTTCTTAATAAAAGGGCGCAAAAATCAATAAATATAGTGAACACACAGCAGTGAAGCCTGATCAATTAGGAAAAAAATTCCTTAATTTCACCATGGTTTGAATTGGAAAATTATAAACCACGAATGTCCTTAGACCAAGCCAAGGCCCAAAAATGCCAGAGAATTTCGGGAAGGCTGAGCCCTCAGACACCTCAGCCATCAACAGGCACCTGAGGGTAAATGACATCTACATACCATTCAAAAGAGGACCTCAAAACTCCGAAAAGGAAAGAGGAAGACTGAAAGACCTCCATGCCGACCATCGACACACAGATAGTAACCCCAAGATCGATACTAGACCAAGAATCAAGAAACATACAACTACCAACGCAGACAAACAAGAAACAGCAGCCAAATCAAGGCAGCAGCACTGAGAGCCTCTACATAAACAGCGAGCAAGTCCTACTTCCTTCTAGCACTGTTGATGTTACCTAGCTGGGTCATGAAAGGTCTGCAAGAAAACCACCAACCGCAGAAAGCACCAAGAACCCCACACTCCTCCTTTCCCACTCCTAACACTGATGATGTTGCCTACTTGGGTCATGAAATGTCTGCAGGAAAACCCAGTTCAGAGATCACCCCATAGCGCCCCCCCCTCCTCCCGCCCCTCCTCTTCCTCCTCTCTCTGCACACCTCCTCCATTCTAGCACTGTTGATGTTACCTAGCTGGGTCATGAAATGTCTGCAAGAAAACCTCCAACCTCAGAAAACACGAAGGATCCCACAATCCTCTTCCTCCTCCTCCTCCTCTTTTTCCTCCTCCTCCTCCTCCTCCTCCTCCTCCTCCTCCTCCTCCTCCTCCTCCTCCTCCTCCCTGCAATACCCCTTTCTTTCTAGCACTGATGATGTCACCTAGCTGGGTCATGAAAATCACCAACCTCAAAAAAAATCACCAATCTCAGAAAACACCAAGAACCCCACAGTCACTGCCGCCGTCCTCCTCCTCCTCCTCTTCCCTCCTTCTAGCCCTGATGATGCTACCTAGCTGAGTCGTAAAACATCTGCAAGAAAACAACCAAGGCCCCACAGTCTTTTCTCCACCCTCCCTCTCTTCCAGCACTGATGATGTTGCCTAGTTGGGTCAGGAAACGTCTGCAAGTAAACCACCCAGCTCAGAGAGCACCAAGGACCCAACTATCTTCCTCTTCTCCTTCCTTCCTTCCTTCCTTCCTTCCTTCCTTCCTTCCTTCCTTCCTTCCTTCCTTCCTTCCTTCCTTCCTTCCAGCACTGATGATGTTGCCTAGTTGGGTCAGGAAACGTCTGCAAGAAAACCACCAACCTCAGAAAACATCAAGAGCCTCCTCCCCTTCCTCTCCTCCTCCTCTCCCACTCCCTTCTAACACTGATGATATTGCCTAGTTGGGTCATGAAAGGTCTGCAGGAAAACCAAGTTCAGAGATCACCAAGGGTCCCCACAGTACCCTTCCTCCTCCTCTCTGCAAACTCTCTCCCCTTTAGCACTGATGATGTTCCCTAGCTGGGTCATGAAATGTCTGCCAGAAAACCACCAAGTTCAGAGAGCATCAAGGACCCCACAGTTCTCCTCTTCCTCTTCCTCCTCTCTTCCCCCCTTCTATGACTGATAATGATCCCTCCTCCATTGTTTCATGATGGTTGCATCTCTTGGAACCCGACACCCCACTCTGTTATAGCACTGATGATGTTATCTAGCTGGGTCATGAAACATCTGCAAGAAAACCACCCAGCTCAGAGAGCACCAAGAAGCTCAGACTTGTCCTACTGAGTTCCACAACCTCTCCTCCTCCTAGCACTGATCACGTTCCCTAGTTGGGTCATGAAATGTCTGCCAGAGAGCGACCAAGCTCAGAGATCATGAACGACTCCACGACTAAAATTTCCTCATTAACTAGATCTCTAATTACGTCGTTCCATCGTCAAGGAGCAACAGAAGAAAAAAACCCCATTAACACGAACAGAGCAAACTGCTGCAAATCTCCTTCCTTTCCAGCACTGATGAGGTTACCTAATCTCCCTGGCAAACCACTGCTTCATTTAATAACCCTGGTGTTCACTTTATGACCTCTGCAAAAAGGGCCTGTACAATCAGCTTGGCTACAGGGGTTTACAACAGATCGATACCCATCACGAGTTACGACCGCGATGGGCCGACTCCTTTACGTTCGTAACTCAAGGACTTACCAGTATTGACGATGTCTGCTACTCTTGAGTTGTAGGCTGAGTAGGGAGATACACACTATAAAAAAGTACAGTTAGTCCTCAACTTATTAGTGACCGTTCAAAGTTATAATGGCACTGAAAAAATTAGGACCATGTCTCACACTTACGACTGTGGCAACATCCCCGGGGTCAAGTGATCAAAACTTGGATGTTTGGCAACTGTCTCACAGTTACGACGGCCGCAGCGTCCCGGGGTCCCGTGATCCCCTTTTGTGACCGTCGGACAAGCCAAGTCAACAGGGGAAGCCCGATTCCCTTAGCAACCGTGTGACTAACTTCACAACAGCAATTCACTTAACAACGGTGGCAAGAAAGGATGTAAAATGGGGCACAACTCACTTAACATTTTTTTCCCCTCTTAGCAACATAAATTCGGGTCTCCATTGTGGCCGTAAGTCGAGGATTACCTGTAATCCCATAAATATGTCACCAGGCCACGTTGAGTAACCGCTGTTCCCAAAGCTCTGGAGGTTGCGGCTTAGAACCGTTCCATCTCAACAACCTGTGGCATTAGAATAAGATGAGAAGAAACAGTTTGTGGGTCAGCCTTTAAGAAGTTGTGTTTCCGTTTCCAGATCCAAAGTGCCCTGAAGTCCTTCTTGGAGGTCATCAGCAAAATGCCTCAGTTCAAAGAGACAGGTAAAAAATGCACCTATCACCTGTCCCAGTATTAGGGTTCCAAGAAATACGCCCAGGGTTGGGATTCTACTGGTTTGAACTGGTACAATAGAACCGGTTGTTATGATTCCGTGCAGTTCGCCTTCAGGAGCCTTGGAGAATAGCTTTCTCCTCTCTGGGGCAGCCCCTCCCTCAAATATTGGAAGGCTGCTCTCCTGTCCCCCCCTGGTCCTTCTCTTCACTAGACTAGCCAGGCCCAGTTCCTGCAACCGTCCATCGTATCATCCAGCCCCCTAATCATTTATTTTATTTATTTATTTTTATTTGTCAATTGCTTACAAGATAATAGATATAATAAAAAACATAGTTATGAATATATGGATACATATAAAAAAATAAAAAAATATAAAAGAAACATTAGGACAGGGACGGTAGGCACGTTGGTGCGCTTATGCAGGCCCCCTACAAACCTCTTAGGAAAGGGGTGAGATCAATAGTAGACAGTCTGAGGTTAAAGTTTTTGGGGTTTGGGGAAGAAACCACAAAGTCAGGCAGAGTATTCCAGACATTGACCACTCTGTGGCTGAAGTCGTATTTCCTGCAATCAAGTTTGGTGCAATTAACCTTGAGTTTTGTATCTATTGTGTGCTCTTGTGTTGTTATGGTTGAAACTAAAGTATTCGTTGACAGGTAGGACATTGCAATGTATGATTTTATATACTATACTTAAATCGGACCGAAGACGACGTAATTCAAGGTTTTCTAGGTCTAGAATTTCGGGTCTGGTGGCATAAGATATTCTGCAACGAGTAGAGGAGTGAAGAACTCTTCTTGTGAAATATTTCAGGACTTTCTCAACTGTGTTAATATCAGATACGTAATGTGGGTTCCAGACTGATGAGCTGTATTCGAGTATTGGTCTAGCAAATGTTTTGTATGCTCTAGTTAGTAGTGTGATATGACCAGAGAAAAAGCTACGTAGGATTAGGTTAACAACTCTTAACGCCTTTTTGGCTGTGTAGTTACTGGTTGCTCTTCTCTGCATTCTTTCCAGAGCAGGGATGGGATTCAAAACTTTTAACAACCATTTCTGGGAGCGTGGCTATATGGGCATGGCCATATGACTGGGTGGGTATGGCTTTTTTCCAGCATGCCCCTTCCACCCCCCCACCCCCATTTTTTGGCCTCCTGGGCCTCAGGGAAGGCTCCTGGTGGGAGTTTTTGCTCCCAGGAGGCTTCCCTGGGGCCAAGGAAGGCCAAAAACGGAGCAGAGGGAGGGCGAACGGCACCCCCCCCCCCCGTGCACCCCGTTTTACCTTCCTGGGCCTCAGGGAAGCCTCCTGGGTGAAGCAGTTTGACAACGAGGGGGATCCTGGGCAGAGCTGATCATTGGAACAGCTGATCATCGGAACAGGGGGATAAAAGAAGAGAAATACCTTAAGGAGTGACTGGGCAGGGGAGAACGCAGTCAGCGATGTTGCGCATGCACGATTAGGACTGACTGGGCGGAGAGGGGAGGGGAGGGGAGGGGCCATCCAGGGGCACGATTTGCCAGTTCTCGGAAATGGGCAGAATCATAACAACCGGTTCTATCCAGGGGTGGGATTCAAATGTTTTAACAACCGGTTCCGTGGGTGTGGCTTAGGTGGTAGGCGTGGCTTGGTGGTCATGTGACTGGGTGGACATGGCGTGGTGGTCATGTGATTGGCTGGGCGTGGCCAACTCAACATCCCTCAAATGGAGGCACGCATCTCCTCGCCTGGCCTCTCGTGACTGTGGGGATGCTGCAACAGTCATAAGTGTGAAAAATGGTCATAGGTCACTTTTTTCAGTGCCATTGTAACTTTGAATGGTCCCTCCACACAAGCAAAGTACCAGCAAAAGAGGGAAAAATAACTCCAGAGAAGTTCCTGACACAGGAAGTCCAGTCCTGCCAAGCATGTAATAAGGGTTAACGGAGAGGCAGTTTCTGTAAGCAACACCAGAATGTTTCCTTCGTGCCTTCCTTACAGGATTAGGCCAGTAATTTCTTCTAACAACTGGTTCTCCAAAATGTTTAGAATGTTAACAACCGGTTCTAGCAAATAGGTGCAAACCAGTAGAATCCCACCCCTGGTTTTATCCCACCCCTGTTCCAGAGTCTCAACATCCTGGATGCTCCCATCATTGGAGGTTTTCAAAAATAGACCGGATAACTATTGAACTGGCATGGTATAAGTTCCCCTGCTCTAGCCAGAGAGTTGGACTAGAAGACCTCTGAGGTCCCTTCCAGCCCTAGTAAATCTATCTTCTCTGCCCCTAATTCTTGTGTTCTTGTTTTGCCATTTTGGGAATCTGCCCCTCAGGAGAATAACAGGCAAAATGGAGCTCTTACTTCATGTTGTATCCCAGGCTTTGGATTCTCCTATTCTGCTCCCAAAGAGTCAGGAAGCAACACCTACATAAACACCAAGGTTAATCTATATATATAAAACAGCGGAATACCCCTCACGCGTCATCACAAAATCTCCAGAACCGTAAAGCCTACAAACTTGAAATTTGGCACCTATATTCCTCTTGGCTTCTAGGGGCTCACTAAGAAAGGACTTTTTGAAATGACCCACAGAGCATTTAGAGTATTTCCTATATTATTATTATTATTATTATTAACACGCTCTGATGCTAAGGAGTTCTACTTCCCCTCCCAACCTGAAAAGAAACCACTTCCAAATGCAAAACACAAGCAGAGTTTCAGTTTCACTTTCACTTTCACAGAAGCAACCAGTTTTAGTACAGGACAATTGAGCTAAAACCCGCCAAGGCTCCTTGCTGTCTCCTTGCTCACACAGCAAACACTGTTTCAGTTTCCAAACAGCCCACAACTCTCTCACTCACTGACAGGACACTAGCCAGATGAATACCGATGGATGATGGTAGGCAGAGGCAGAATTATTTTTTCCTTATTTTCCTCCCCAAGAACTAAGCCCCACCACATAGTTTCATAGTGAACCATGGGTATCGAGCTAGTATTAGATAGGATAGAATAGAATAGAATAGAATAGAATACTTTATTGGCCAAGTGTGATTGGACACACAAGGAATTTGTCTTGGTGCAAATGCTCTCAGTGCACATAAAAGAAAAGATACCTTCGTCAAGAGTCAAGAATCATCAGGTGCAACACTTAATGATAGTCATAGGGTACAACAGAATAGAATAGAAGGATATAGGAATAGAATTTAAATAGAATGGGATGGGATGGGATAGAGAATAGAATAGAATAGAATATTTTATTGGCCAAGTGTGGTTGGACACACAAGGAATTTGTCTTGGTGCAAATGCTCTCAGTATACACAAAGAAGGAACATTCGTTAAGAATCAAGAATCATAACATACAACACTTAATGATAATCATAGGGTACAATCAACATCAAATCATACTAGGAAACAGAGGATACAAGCAACCAAGTTACAGTCACAAGTGGGAGGGGATGGGTGATAAGGAGTGATGAGAAGATTAACAGTAGTAGCAGTGTACACTTTGTAAAGAGTTGAACAGTGTTGAGGGAATTATTTGTTTAGCAGAGTGATGGCTTTCGGGAAAAAAAAAATAAATCGAGCAGGAAACAATACGCCAATCAAGGAACTACCAATTCAGACAATCAATCAAACGGTAAATCACAGTTGAATCAATAAACCACCAAGAACATTTTCTATCTACACTGACCAGGGCAAGCCACTACCATATAAATTGAGAGCAATCCCCACACTCCCTTCTAGCACTGATGATGTTACCTAGGTGGGTCGTGAAACATCTATAAGGAAACAACCAAGCCCAGAGAGCACTGAGGACCCCACGGTCCTCTTCCTCCTCCTCTTCCTCCTCCTCCTCCTTCTCGTCCACTTCGTAACCCTCCTTCCTTGTAGCATTGATAATGTTGCCTAGTTGGGTCATGAAAGATCTGCAAGAGTACAACCAAACTCAGAGAGCACCAAGGACCCCATAGTCCTCTTCCTCCTCCTCTCCACAAACCCCACTCCCTTCTAGCACTGATGATGTTGCCTAGTTGGGTCATGAAATGTCTGCAAGGAAACCAGCAAGTTCAGAGCCCCCACATTTCGCGTCTGAGCTACAAAGTCACCTTTATTGCTATCTATCTATCTATCTATCTATCTATCTATCTATCTATCTATCTATCTATCTATCTATCTATCATCTCTGTGTGTCTATCTATCATGTATATCCATTTATCTATTATCTATCATCTATCTCACTATCATATCTATCTATATCTATCATCTATCTATGTATCATCTATTTATCTGTCTATCATCTTTGTGCATCTATCTATCTATCTATCTATCTATCTATCTATCTATCTATCTATCTATCATTTCTGTGTATCCATCTATCATCTATCTATCTATCTATCTATCTATCTATCATGTCTATCTTATCTATCATCTCTGTGTGTCTATCATGTCTATCTATTTATCTATCTATCTATCTATCTATCTATCTATCTATCTATCTATCTATCTATCTATCTATCTATCTATCTATCTATCATCTGTCAGTCTGTCTATCTATCTAAACCACAGAGCAGGCAGTCTTCAACCTTAACAGCATTAAGACTTGTGGACTTCAACTCCCAGAATCCCTCCTCCTCCAGTCATGTTAGCTCAGGAATTCTGGGAGTTGAAGTCCACAAATCTTAAACTTGCCAAGTTTTGAAGGCCCTTGGAATAGAGTAACAATCCACAAGCAGCAAACAATTCCCCAATCAAGGAACCCCCAATTCAGACAAACAGTCAAATAGCCCTTGGGGTTCCCTTTGCCTAAAGCATTGTCAGGGCTCCAACAATCCACCCTGATTCAAACCATGAGACTCTAGCCGCATCTCTCAGAATAAAAAAAAACTTGATTTATTAGGAGTAACCGTATCGGCATTACCTGGGTGCAACCGACTCTTAAGACCCATCATCCATTTCCCTCTTGATCCTGGTTTTCCCACCCCCACCCCCTGGATGTATATTCTCCAATGGGACACATCCCTAGCCATGAGTCACCAATTATGCTCTCCAGTAATAATCTTGCGTGCCAACAGCTTCGGCTGCCTAGTAATTATCTATGAAAACATTTAAGGTATGCATTGCTTCCCCCACTCCCTTTCTGCTGGCAACTCTAAAAGACCAGAGAAATACTTCTGAGTTGACACGTGCCCTGTGGGGTCCCCACTCACCCCTCTCCCCCATTAGGGTCCTCAAAAGCCCCTCCCTGCCAAGGAAGGGTCCACCTCCTGGACACCCAAGTTCTTTCTCCTCTGCGCAGACATCTACTCCAGGCCGCTGGAAGACGTGGCCACGCTGGACGTGAAGGTGAACCAAGAGGAATTCACACAGGTGAGGAAGAGGAAGAGGAGGAGGAGGAGGAGTAAGTTCCTCCCCCTCCCCAACCCGGAAGGATGGTGGGCTTGGGACCTTCCCCTCTGCAAAGAATCAGGGCAATGCCTCAAAATCTCTTGGATACAGTCCCTTGCAGCATCATTCTATGGGGTGATTTTGAAGTCAAGATATCAGCCACAAGTGCAGCCTCAAAATCCTGACCCCAACCACCCTCGTCTTTTGGCTTTCCGGCCATCATCTTGACTTTTTTGACACCCGCTGCCGTGCGATAGCAGTGAGATGAGTCTCTCTTGCCAAAAAGGCAACTGGGCTTTCTTGGTTTTGTCCTTGAAACCCTTTCGCTTCTCATCCAGGAGGCTTCTTCAGTTCTTCAGACTTCTTTCCCTCCCTCCCTCCCTCCTTCCTTTTCCTTCCTTTCTCCTTCCTTCCCTCCCTTCCTTACTTCCTCCTTCTCTCCCTCCATCCTTTCTTCCAAACTTTCTTTCCTTCCTTTTCCTCCCTCCCTCCCTCCATCCTTCCTTCCTTCCTTCCTTCCTTTTCCTTACTTTCTCCTTCCCTCCCTCCCAAACTTTCCTTCCTTCCTTTCTTCCTCCCTCCCTCCATCCCTCCTTCCTACCTTTTCCTTCTCCTTCCCCCTTGCTTCCTTCTTTCCTTCCTTTTCCTTCCTTTTCCTTCCTTTCTCCTTCCCTCCCTCCCTTCTTCCAAACTTTCCTTCCTTCCTTCCTCCCTCCATCCCTCCTTCCTTTCTTCCTTCCTTTTCCTCCTCCCTCCCCCTTGTTTCCTTCTTTCCTTCCTTTTCTTTTCCCTCTCCTTCCCTCCCTCCCCTCTTCCAAATTTTCTTTCCTTCCTTTCTTCCTCCCTTCCTCCCTCCTTCCTTCCTTTTCCTCCTCCCTCCCCCTTGCTTCCTCCTTTCCTTGTTTTCCTTCCTCCCTCTCCTTCCCGCCCTCCCCTCTTCCAAACTTTCTTTCCTTTCTTCCTCCCTCCATCCCTCCTTCCTTCCTTTTCCTCCTCCCTCCCCCTTTCTTCCTTCTTTCCTTCCTTTTCCTCCCTCCCTCCCTTCTTCCAAACTTTCTTCCTTTCTTCCTCCCTCCATCTCTCCTTCCTTCCTTTTCCTCCCTCCCCCTTCCCCTTGCTTCCTTCTTTCCTTCCTTTTCCTTTCTTCCTCCTTCCCTTCCCCCTTCTTCCAAACTTTCCTTCTTCCCTCCCTCCCTCCCTCCCTCCCTCCCTCCCACCTTCCTTCCTCCTCTATTCCTCCTTTCTCCTCTCCTCTCCTCTCTTGGCAAATCCTGACAAAAAAGGTTGTACAGTAGGGAAGGAGACTCACTTAACAGCTGCCTCATATAGTGGCAGAAAATTCAGATCCCCATTGCAGTCGTAAGTCGAGGACTTCCTGCACGTGGTGCCCTGAATCCCTTGAGAGAATATGAATCTAGCAGTAGAAATGGAAAAGCCAAGGAAAAGTGAATTAACAGAGGAACAAAATGTAATAAATATTATAAATATATATATTTCCCCTTCCTTCCTCTTTCCCCAGTATCTCCTTTCTTACATCAACAATTTTACCAGCGACCTGTTCCAGGAACTGCTGAAGCACCTGCTCCAATGTTCTCACGATGCCCGCAACGCTATCCGGCATGACATCTGGAGGCAGATGTTTGTCCAGCTGTTCTTCGATTGTGAATACGGGCAGGTAGGGCCAACGAGTCTGACTTCTCCTTTGTGACCAGCACCTCCTGCATGAGCCGAGGGCTGGATTAGAAGACCAAGATGCCTTCCAGCTCATTCTGACCAAGGCTTATTGAGGCACTAACAGACACGCGTCTGTTCCAAAACTCTTTTTTCTTTATTTCAACGGCTGTGAATTATAGGCATTCCCAGCCCGTAGTGAGTCCCAAACAGTGTGTAAATAGTCCCACGGAAGTCTGCCACAGTCCTTCGGGATAAGGCTGATCAGCACCCACCTTTATCTCCCTTGAAATGCTGCCAACGACTAAATTTCCAATGAGTTATACAAGGCCAAACGAAACACAAATTCAACACGGAGCTTCAGGTTCCAAATAGTCCAGTCCGAACAAAGTTGCCTCCTGCAAAGGCTCCTGTCCCTTTGCTCCTCCTTTATGTCTTATGGAAGGGCCAATCATCTCCAAGCTTTACTCCCGAGTTGTCCCTTTTGTCTTAACTTTTCCTGCCTTCTGGCAGCTCTCTGCATGCACGCACTGGGAACAGGCTCCCTCTGCTCCTCTTCCTCACTAATGTCAGATTCTGGAGACTCCAGTGCATAACTCCCAGATGGCCCTGGCTCCATTTCTGTGTCGGATGCAGGACCCTCGTCCGAGGCCTCCCCAGACTCCTAGACTGGCCCATGTTCCTCCCCACTGTCCAATTCTGCGGCCAGCTCCGCAGGCCGCTGGTGGACCACAACAGCTCTATTCTGATTCTGCTAAGGCAATATTCTCCAAGAAGACCCTTGCCAGAGGTGGAAAACCTCATAACTCCCCAGTTACTGCAGGCAGTTTTAGCCTGCAATACGGTTCTCTCTAACCCCGTGATGGCGAACCTATGGCATGTGTGCCACAGGTGGCACGCAGAGCCATTTCTGCCGGCACGCAAGCTGCAGGCAAACTTACCTCACTGTGTATGTGCATGCCTCACAGATGATTTTCGGCCGGCTTGAGGCCTTTTTTGGCCTCCCAAAGGCTTGAGGAAGGCTTCTGCAGGCTTTGCAGGCCCCAAAACTAGGCCCATTTCGTCACTTCCTTTTTTTTCCGAAAATACCGGAAAGTGATGAAACGGGCCTAGTTTTCGGCCTGCAGAAGCCTGCAGAAGCCTTCCTTAAGCCTTTGGGAGGCCGAAAAAGGCCTCAAACCGGCCAAAAATCAGCTGTGAGGTACAGTGCAGGTAAGAGGGTGGCGGTGGGTGGGTGGGAATTGCGCGCACATGCGTAGTGGGTGTTGGGGGGGGGGGGCTGCATTGCCTTCCGAGTGCTGGCACGCGAGTGCGAGCGCACACACAATTTTTGTCACAGGAGCCCCAAAAGGTCAGCCCCCACTGCTCTAACCACTGTGCCATCACCATTTTTTCATCAACACCTTTCCATAATGCAAACAAAAGGTAGACTTAAAGGAGGGAATATCCTGCATGCGGCCATTTCTATTTTGTGCCCTGTACGGTCACGGACAATTGTCACATCTCCTGGTGCGCAACTCACCTCCTTGGTAGAACAGCTGGGGTTTCCCGGTGCTGCCCCCTGGCTTTGCATCTCCCACAGAATGTCTCCTCCTGTGCGTAGTTTTGCCCCACGTCTTCCAGGATGGTCTGACCTGGGGGAGCTGCTCCACCAAGCAGAGGGCAAACAGCTTTGTGGGGGTGGGGGGTGCTCTGACCCAGGCTTCCCGAGATCATGAAGCCGACTCCTCGTCCCTGATAAAAACCCCTTTTATTTAGTTGACAGTGAATTTCTCTCCAGCAATGTCCCGGCAAACAGTCTTTCATGAGATTTCACAACCACAGACCTTTATCAGGCTTGGAGAGCTGCCAGGCCGATATCTTCCGAACGCCACGCTGTAGCCGCAATTACTTGGCAAGAAATCAGGAAGAGATCTTCACACTAATTAAACAAACTAATTGTCTCCTGCAAGCACCACTCTCCTTTCGCTCCTCTTTATTCCCTATGGGAGGAGCCATTCACCGTCCACCTGTGCCCTTACTCCCGAGTCGACCCTTGTTCCTTAGCTATCCCTTCTTCTGGCAGCTCTGTGCATGTGCACACTGGGAACAGACTCCAGCTGTTCTTCTTCCCCACTGATCTCCGACTCCAAAGGCAGCTGATAACTGTTGGACGGCCCTGGCTCCATCTCTGCCTCTTGTTCCTCAGCTATTCCCTTCTTCTGGCAGCTCTGTGCATGCGCACACTGGGAACAGGCTCCAGCTGTTCTTCTTCCCCACTGATGTCCAACTCCAAAGGCAGCAGATAACTGTCAGATAGCCCTGGTCCCATCTCTGCCTTGTCAGAGCCTTCCCCAGACCCCAGGACTGGCCCATGTTCCTCCCCAACCTCCTCACTATCTGAATCTGCCACCAGCTCTGCTGGCCACTGGCAGGCCACAACAAAGGGCTTGGGGGTTCAAGGTGGCCTGGACGTGGTGGAGGGCATGTGGGAGGGACCCACAGGATTCCCCAGCTTGTTCCTGCCCCCCGGGATAAATGGAGCCAGAGCGGTGGGGCCCTCCAGCTGGTGTCAGATGGTGAGCTGATAAAGGGTTTCCTAGGACCTCCCGTCATGGTTTGATGCAACTGGAGGTGCAACAAACTCATGAAAAGTTGACTTACTCTTGACGGTGGCTCTTCTCTTCTTCTCCTAGCTGGGACTCTTGGACAGACTGAGGGTCTTGTCACTCCTGCAGAAGTTCTACCAGAGCAGTTCGGACCTGGCCAAGGAGATTTATTGCAACCCGAGAAAATGTAAGCAAGATGGGGCTTGACCAAGCCAAGGTGGCACACCATTAACAGATTAAGAGAGTTGGAAGGGACCCTGTAGGTCATCTAGTCCAACATTCCCGCCCAAGAAGGAGACCCTACAGTTATTTCTGACAGATGACAGTCCAGTCTCTTCTTGGAAGCCTCCAGGGATGAAGCTCCCACAACTTCCAAGGGCAACTTCTGTTCCATGGGTTGATGGTTCTCCCTGTCAGAAAATTCCTCCTTATTTCCAGGTTGAATCTCTCGTTGGTCAGTTTCCATCCATTGTTCCTTGTTTGGCCTTCAAAGATGCTTTGGAGAATAGCTTGACCCCCTTCCTCCTCTCTGTGTAGACTCTCAAATATTGGAAGGCTGTTCTCCTGTCTCCCCTGGTCCTTCTCTTCCCTAAACTAGCCAGGCCCAGTTCCTGCAACCGTTCTTCATATGTTTCAGCCTCCATTCCCCTCATCATCCTGGTTGCTCTTCTCTGCACTTTTTTCTAGAGTCTCAACCTTTTATAATGTGGTGACCAAAACTGGATGCAGGACTAGGTGTGGCCTTACTAAGGCTTTATAGAGTGGTATTAGTACCTCCCTTGATCTCGATTGTATCCCTCTGTTAATACAACTTAGGATTGCATTAGCTTTTTTTGGCTGCTGCTGCACACGGCTGGCTCCTATTTAGCTGGTTGTCCACTAAGACTCCAAGATCCCTCTCCTAGTTCCTGCTATTGAGCCCGGTTTCACCAAGACTATATGTAACTCTCAGAACTTTTGTCTCTGAAGGCCGATCCAAAGCCAACGTTCCCTGTGCTTCCTCTTTTTTAGGGCCAATAGTAGAACTGGACGACATAGACCTGACGGAGTTTTGGGGTGACCTGGAACCTGACGAGGAGGAAGAAGAATCGCCAGAGGAGCTATCCAGCCCCGAGCGTACGTTATCCGAGGAAGCCGCCTTCCTCAACAGGGCCCTGAAAGACATACTTTCTGATGAGAAAATAGCCCTCGGCACCAACGGAGAAGCAGCAGTCCTTGAACCAGAAGGACCTGGGTTGGAGCAGCGGGTCAGCCCACCAGAAGCAGGGCCTGGAGACGTTCTTGCAACCCAAGGCCAAGCAGAAGAAGAACCTCAAGCAGAAATGCCAGCGGCTGAGCTGCAGCCCCAAGGGCCGGAGGCCGCAGAGGGGGCCCTTCCTGAAGCGACCACCGAACTCACCTCCGAAGAAGTGGAGAGACCTGTGGATGAGGAAGACCATCCGGCCACCCCGCTTGAGCCCATGTTGGATGGAGGAGAAACAGCTGCTGAGGAACCCAGGCCAGAAGAAGACACCTTGGCGACGCCCTCCCAGGTGGCCGTCCGGGTGCAGAAGATCTTGGACAACGTGGAAGAGCCGGCCCCAAAGTCTCCCTCGATGGAGAAGGACCTCGTTTCGAAGGGAGCGGAGGCAGAAGAGAGGGGGGTGCAGGAAAAACCAGAAGAAATAACAGAACCTGGGATGGAGGCAGAGGAGACACGTGGACAGGAAAGGCCAGAAGAAATAACAGAACCTGGGATGGAGGCAAAGGAGACATGTGGACTAGAAAAGCCAGAAGAGAAAGCAGAACCAGGTGGCCCAAAGCCATCAGGCCCCGTGGACCAGGCTGCTACAGGAAGAGACAAACCACCAGGAACCTTGGTTACAAGTATGGCATGTTTTCCTCTCCACACCATTGTTGGCTTTGTTAGTTTAACAGACTAAGAGAGTTGGAAGGGACCTTGGAGGTCCTCTAGTCCAACCCCCTGCTCAGGCAGGAGATCCGATACCATGTCAGACAGGTAGCTGTCCAGCCTCTTCTTAAAAGCCTCCAGTGTTGGAGCACCCACAACTTCTGGTGGCCAGCTGTTCCACTGGTTAATTGTTCTCACCGTGCCGGAATTCCTCCTCGGTTCTAGGTTGCTTCTCACCTTGGTTAGTTACCGTCCCATGGCTCCTTCTCTTGCCTTCAGGGGCTTTGGAGAATTCACCCTTTGCGGTTTACTGCAGGGGCCTCCGCTGACCTGGGTGCAACGGTGACGGCCAGTTTTAGAGAATAGAATTAAAAGAGAACAATTTAGCCATGGAACAGCTTGCTTCCTGGAACTGGGGTTGCTCCATCACTTGAGGTCTTCAAGAATGGGCGGCCATTTGCCCTGGATGCAATAGGTTCTCCTGCCTTGGACAGGAGGTTGGTTTATAGGACCTCTAAGGTACCTCCCAACTCTGTGATTCTGTTGTTGTTGTGTTATGCTGTTATCTTTCCTTCCTTCTTCCCTCTTTCTCCTCCCTCCCTCTCTCTCTCTCCCTTCCTTCCTCCTTCCTTCCTTCCTTCCCATCCTTCCCCTTCTTTCCTTCCTCCCTCCTGCCCTCTTACTCCTCCCTCCTCCTCCCTCCCTTCTTTCCCTTCTCCTTCCTTCCTTCCTTTTCCTTCCCCATACCTCCTTCTTTTTTCCTTCCTTCGTTCCTTCCTGCCTACCTCCTTCCCTTTTCATTCCCTTCCATCCTACCTCCCTCCCTTCCAGTCCTTTCCTTCCCTCTTTCCTTCCTCCATCCCTTCCGTCCTTCCTCTCTCTTCCTCCCTTCCTCCCTCCTTCCTTCCTCCTCCCTCCTCCTTCCTCCTTCCCGTTCCTTCCTTCCTTCCTTCCTTCCTTCCTTTTCCCGCCCTCCCTCCCACCCCTCCTTCCTTTCCTCCTTCTTCCTTCTCCTTCCCTCTTCCTTCCTCTCTCTTCCTCCTTCCTCCCTTCCCTTCCTTCCTTCCTTCCATCCCTTCTTCCTTCCCATCCTTTCCTTCCGTTTTCCTTTTCCTTCCCTTTCCTTCCTTCCTACTTACCTTCCTCTCCTTCCCTTCTCCTTCCATTCCTTCCTTCCTTCCTTCCTCTTTCCTCCCTTTTTCCCTCCCTTTCTTCCCTACCTTCTTCCTTCCTTCTTAGTCCTTCTCCTTCTTCCTTCTTTCCCTTCCTTCCTTCCTTCCTTCCTTCCTCTTACTCCTCCCTTCCCTTCCTCCCTCCCTTCTTTCCCTTCCCTTCCTTCCGTCTTCGCTTCCAGTCCTTCCTTCCCCCCTCGTCCTTCCTTCCTTCCTTCCTCCTTCCTTCCTTCTCCTTCCTTCCTTCTTCCTTCTCTTTCCTTCCTTCCCTACTTCCTTCCCTCTCCCTTTCCTTCCCTTCTCTTCCCCATCTTCTTCCGTCCTTTCCTCTCCTCCCTCGTTCCCCGCCCTTCCCTTCCTTCTCCCATTCCCTCCCTTCCTTCCTTCATCCTTCCTTCCTTCCTTCCTCCCATTTCCTTCTCCCTACTTCCTTCCTTACTCCCATCCCTTCCCTTCCTTCTTCGTTTCCCTCTTTCTCCCTAACTCCTTCAACCATTCCTTTCCTTCCTTCCTCCTCCTTGAGGACAGGAACACATGGTTTTTAAGGGTCCTGGGTAAAAAAACCAAAAGCACATTAGTGAGAGAGGGGGCTTTGAACTTCCTTCCTGTTCCTGTGGCAAGAAATGTATCCTGAAATATGGTTGTCAGGCTCCCATGGGGCCATAGCCAGGATAACTTTGTAGGTGGCCTTGAGTCCCAGGCTTGCTGGGTGATTTGGGCAATTCCTCTTGTGGCTGAATGGCTTTGTCCTGGTTTGGATCTTGAGTGAGGCTACTCTTATCGCCCTGGAGCTCAAGGTCTGTGGAGGTTTTTAGTGCTCTAGAGAGGAGTCTGGTCTTCGCAGTCTCTTCCAAAGAAGAAAGAGAGCAACCTATGATTTTTTGTGCTGTGTTTATAACTCTCTAGAGCATCTTCTTATCCACTACAGGGCATCCAACATATCACACCATTACACAGTATGCCAAAATGCTCTTGATTAACAAAGTTGGGAGCTGCTTTCCAAGAGCACGTTTCTCCTTTTCTCATCCAGGGAGGTGTAATATTCTGCCTTTTTAATATTTAATATTATTTAATATTTTAAATATAGAGCTGGAAACGACCAGCACGTATGTGCAAGGGGAACCTCTACCTTTAATATTTCCTAGAATATTTCATTTTTCTAGGAGAAGGGTGAGTGCTGACCTTCTACACTGTTAAATGGAACCTCTGGCAAATATTCACCCCTACAATCTTCTCAAGAAGAAGCCACCCAATCCTACCCCCATCTTCTCCTAGATTGCCTAGGTTGGATGGAGACGGTTGGTTTCTTTCAAGCCTTCTAACCAGTTTTTCTCAATCGTATCCACTTTAAGATAGATGGACTTCAATTCCCAGAATTCCCTAGCTTTAGGAATTAAGGCTTATCCCTCTGAAAGCATGCTGGATGGGGGATGCTGGGAGTGGAAGTCCTCCCCTCTTAAAGCAGGCTGGCTGGGGGATTCTGAGACTTGAAGTCCTTCCCTCTTAAAGCAGGCTGACTGGGGGATTCTGGGAGTGGAAGCCCATCCCTCTTAAAGCAGGCTGGCTGGGGCATTCTGGGAATTGAAGTCCATGCATCTTAAAGGGGTCAAGGTTGAGAAACACAGCTGTAGATTCGTTCCAATCAAACCTCATTTTTGGAGAATGTTCTTAGCAACCAGATTCTTCTGCAGGTCTTCTCCTGCTTGGAAAAACCGACTTTTCATGAATTATGGCAATACTTGATTCTAAACTTTATTTCTTAACCATCTTCAGCCAGGAATGATGGGTTGTGAAGTCCAGAAGAAAAGGTTAACCCAGGGGTGTCGAAACTGCTTAGTTTTCAAGAAGACCTCTCCTGGATTAAATTCGGGCCAGAACTTTTAGCTAGACCAGGCAGTAGACAAACAGAAGTTTTAATACTGGAGATCTTATACAGCCTCTATTCTGTCAAAGGAGAAATTTCTGATGCAGATTATTGAACATACTGTATAAACATAAGTCAGAGATTTATGCTCAAATGCGTTCTGATGCTCCCTCTACCGGTCATCCATAATTACAACTTTCTAAGATTAATAGAGTTGGTTTCCAAAGCTTAAAAAATTTGGATTTGAGGTTCAGGAAGAAAAAAAAACAGAGCATGGGAGGGGCATGCCGCACTCCTCTAGGCTCTATTTTGGGACCTTCCTGGCCTCAGAGGAGCCTCTGGGGGGGCCTTTTTGCTCCCAGAAGGCTCCTCTGAGGCCCAAGAAGGCAAAAAATGGAGGGGGGTGGGTGGGCTGAGCCCCTCCCTCCATTTTTTGCCTACCTGGGTCCTGAGCAAGGGGAATCCCGGCACAGTTGATTGGATGTCAGGAGGGGAAAAAAAGGAAAGAAATACCTTAAAAGGGCCAGCGTCCGGCGGGCGGGGTGAGTGAGCATCGGGCGGGCGGGGCAAGCGAGCGACAGGTGACCGGTTCGGGGGCGTGGCCAGCCAGAACTTACTACGGGTTCGGCAATCCAAGCGAAATCTTTGCTACCGGTTCACCCGATCCGGGACGAACCGGCTGAATACCACCCCTGATCTCCAGCCTCGATCCTTCCCTGCTCTGACTTTTTCTCTTTCAGAAGTGGCCTCGGTGCCCCCCAGCGAAGGCAGCCTTCGTTGGCCCCCCGACCAAGCCAGCTTGGAGAAGACTCAAGGACCTCAGAGGATCTACGGGGCGGTCTGGTCAGGTATTTGTACCCTTCAATCTTCTTCCCACCCAATTTAACATATAAAATCCAGTCTACGGGTAGTCCTCGGCTTACAACTGCAATGGAGCCCCCAATTCCCATTGCTCGGCGAGTCAGTTGTGAAGTGAGCTTCTCCCCGTTCTACGACCTTTCTTGCCACAGTTGCTAAGCAAAGCAGTGCAGTCGTTAAGCGAGTCACACTTTGAGGAAATGTCTGTTTGGGAGTTTATTGCTTTGGAGTTGGTTAGTTGGAACGCTGACCCATTCGAAGTTACAACGGTCTTAGGGCCGTTTTTCCTCACCAGTGGCCTTCGCGGCATGCGAACAAAATTCAAGCTCTGGGCAACTGGTTCGTATTTATGACGGTTGCGGTGAATGAACCCAGCTTCCCACCCTTGACTTGGCTCGACAAAGAGGATTACGTAACCCCGGGGGCACCGCAACCGTCATAAATACGAACCAGTTGCCCAGAGCTTGAATTTTGTTCTCATGCTGCGAAGGTCGCTGGTGGGGAAAAACGGCCCTAAGACCGTTGTAACTTCGAATGGGTCAGCGTTCCAACTAACCAACTCCAGAGCAATAAACTCCCAAACAGACATTTCCTCAAAGTTCCACTTTATTAGAGACTAGCTGGATACCTGCGCTTCACTACGAAACGATGTAGTGGGGCTTAAGTTTGTGGGGAGGAAAATAAGGGGTGTGGGATGACCCAAAGGGACGTGACGCAAAAATAACCAAGTCACAAGAGTAGAATAAATTCCCTTGAATGCCTCCAACTTGGGCCCCAATGTCCAATTATCCTCGGCTGGAGATCAAACCCTTCCAAAAACAGTCTATGAAGGGCAGAAATGCAGCCCGAACCCAAAGTAAAGATAATTAGAAATTAAAAAAACTAACACAAACCACACTGAAGTCATTAACATAACAGGCCTGGATGATAAATTGCGGACTTTCAAAGGATAACACAGCACCCACAGTTGGGAGGATGCCAAAACCCAAATAAGCCTCAACCAAGATAATGCACGCTTTGCTTCCAGCAAGCAGCTGTGTGTGCAAACACCCCACTTATATCCTGCTCTTCCAGCTGCAACTTATGAAGGGGATCAAGGCCCTTTCCTCCCCCGTAGGCCACGTTGCTCCCTTCTCCGTTCCTCCCTGCGTGCCCTAGGATGAAGAGGGGGTGGCCCTGGGTCTTCCTCTGAATGGCCAGCTGGACTGTGCCCTTCCCTCGTTTCTTCTTACAGCCACCGGAGCCCCACTCCCGCTCCCTGTCAACTGCTCAATCTCCCCCTCAAAATTGGACTCCATCAAGGGCATCTGTCAGTATTCATCTGGCTAGCGTCCTGTCAGTGAGTGAGAGAGTTGAAGGCTGTTTAGAAACTGAAACAGTATTTGCTGTAGGAGCAAGAAGGAGACAGCAAGGAGCCTGGGCCTGGCTTAGCTCCACTGTTCTGTACTAAAGCTGCTTGGTGCTGTGAAAGTGAAAGTGAAACTCCTCTGCTTGTGTTTTGCATTTGGAAGAGATTTCTTTTCAGGTGGGGAGGGGGAATAGAACTCCTTAGCATCAGAGCATATTAATAATAATAATAATAACAACAACAATAACAACTAACAACAACCTAGGCAAGCACTTAAAAACAATTGGTGCTGACAAGATCACCACTGGTCAGCTCTAGAAGGCCACCTTTTAGTATTTTTAATATTTAGTAATTATTTTTTTAGTATTTATTTGATTTGTCAATCACTTATAAGATACAGGTATAAGAATAAATATAGTTTTACTGGGATCTGCTCGCATAATCCTGCCGACTAGTGATTTGTGATACGAAACCCAGCATGGTTATCTTGTCTGCTCTGTATACTGTCATTTTTTAATAATAATAATAATAATAATAATAGCAGCAATAATAGCAATAATAATAATAATAATGATGATGATGATGATGATAATGATAATGATAATAATAAAGAAAATACTAATGCTCTGATGGTTCTTTCGAAAAATCCTTTCTTAGTGAGCACCTAGAAGCCAAGAGGAACATACGGGCCAAATTTCAAGTATATATGTATGTAGAGAGAGAGAGAGAGAAAGAGATAGAGAGGTTAACCTTGTGGTTTATGTAGGTGTTGCTTCCTGACTGAGTTTGTAGGCTTGACAGTTCTGGAGATGTGATGATGCATGAGGGGTATTTTGCTTTTGGATAGATAGATAGATAAATTAGATTAGATTAGATTAGATAAGATAAGATAAGATAAGATAAGATAAGATAAGATAAGATAAGATAAGATAAGATAAGATAAGATAAGATAAGATAAGATAAGATAAGATAAGATAAGATAAGATAAGATAAGAAAGATAGATAGATAGATAGATAGATAGATAGATAGATAGATAGATAGATAGATAGATAGATAGATAGATAGATAGATAGAAGTCACGCTGGCACATTTAGCAAAACCCAAATCTGAAGAGTGCCAGGTTTTCCCTTCCCAAAAGAGAAACCAAAGATCCCCTCCCCTGCGCCCATCAGTCCATCACGTGGCCCAATCAAACATTTGCCCCCCACTGGACACAATCCCTCCAGTCACTCCCTTCCCAGGTAGGTGCAGGGCAACATGTCCTTGACTCTCTGAGAAAAGAACGTTGTTTTGTCTCGTCTCCTACCCCACTGTGGAAATCCCCCCTCCCAAATTCCCAGGCGCTGAATGCGGCAGCCTCGAAGCTTCCAAGTAAAACATGGCTTCCAAGGCTGACAGAACGGCTACTAAATGGAGTGTTGTAAGTGGAGGACTTCCTGTATAAAAAAAACCTAATGGGAAAAAAAAAACGCTTGCGATAGCAACCAACCTATCACATCCGCCACTTGATGGGCTCCATTTGGGGGTCCCAGGTTTTTAGGGACTTTCAGAGAAAGCAGCAGGTGTGGGGGGTGGGGGGCAGCCATACTTCAGGGGGAAGGCAGGAAGTTCCATAAAAAGGAGGCCACCCCCAAGAAGACCCCTCCCCTGTTTTTTTGTGGTGCCACCAGAAGAATGATTTGTTGCCCCCTCTCAGGCAACTTTGAGACAGCAGACCTGACCTTCAAGTACGCAAATTACGGCAAGGAGATCCGGGAGGATTGGAACAAGGAGGACTCCAGGTTCTCAGGTACAGAGTTTTATTTTTATTTCTTTTATTTATGAGGATTTTTCCCTCCTTCCTTCCTTCCTTCCTTCCCATCTTTTCCCCATTCTCTTCTTTCCTTCCTGTCTTTTCCCCATTCCCTTCTTTCCTTTCCTTCTTCCTCCCTCTTCCTCCCTCCCTCTTTTTCTTTCTTCTTTTTCTCTCTCTCTTCTTCCCTCCTTCCTTCCCATCTTTTCCTCATTTCCTTCTTTCCTTCCTTCCTCTTCCTCCCTTTCTCCCCTTCTTTCTTTCTTTCTCTCTCTCTCTTTCTTCTCTTCTTCCCTCCCTCCCTCCCTCTTTCTTTCTTTCTTTCTTTCTTTCTTTCTTTCTGTCTTTCTTTCTTGGAATTTCCTGAGAGTGACAATAATTAATCAGTGGAAAGACCTGCCTCTAGAAGTTGGGTACTCCATCGCTGGAGGCTTTCAAGAAGATTGGACACCCATTTGTCTGAACTATTACAGGGTCTGCTTTTTGAGCAGGGGGCTGGACTAGTCGACCTCCAAGATCCCTCCCAAATCTGTTATTCTGTTAAGCCTTGTTTGAGTTCAGCCAAGATGGACATATTATCTCATGGTTGTATCTCCTCTTGGTGCAGGTGTAGTAGCTGCCTGCCTGCCTGCCTACCTATAGAATATATTCTATTCTATTCTATTCTCTGTCTGTCTGTCTGTCTGTCTATCTATCCACCATCTATCCACTACCTATCTATCCTATCATCTATCATCTATCTGTCTGTCTATCTATCTAATAATCTCATTCTATTCTCTGCTCTGCTCTGCTCTGCTATTCTATTCTATTCTATATTCTATTCTATTCTATTCTATTCTATTCTATTCTATTCTATTCTATTATATTCTATTCTATTATATTATATCCTCTATCTGTGTCTGTCTGTCTATCTATCTATCTATCTATCTATCTATCTATCCACCATCTATCCACTATCGATCTATCCTATCATCTATCATCTATCTGTCTGTCTAATAATCTCATTCCATTCTATTCTATTCTCTATCTGTGTCTGTCTATCTGTCTGTCTGTCTGTCTGTTTATCTTACCTATCTATCTATCCACCATCTATCCACCATCTATCTATCTATCTATCTATCTATCTATCTATCTATCTATCTATCTATCTATCTATCTGTCTATCTGTCTATCTGTCTATCTGTCTATCTGTCTATCTGTCTATCTACCTAATAATCTCATTCTATCCTATTCTATTCTATTCTCTATCTGTGTCTGTCTATCTCTGTCTATCTATCTTATTTATCTATCCATCCATCCATCCATGTATCCATCCATCCATCCACCATCTATCTATCCTTTCATCTGTCTGTCTATCTGTCTATCTTTATTAATCTCATTCTATTCTATTCTATTGTCTATCTGTATCTGTCTATCTGTCTGTCTGTCTGTCTATCATCCATCCATCCATCCATCCATTGTTAGGCTCCTCCTCTTCCTCCTCCTTTTGGCTTCCTTTTCTTTGTCCCGACCTCTCCCCTGCCGGCTGCGGGTCCCAGGAGCTCCAGGGAGGCTCTCTCTTTCCAGATCTCCGCCTGGGCATGATTGAAATCCAGGCCCGGGGGCCCCCGTCCTCCCTCATGCCCTTTGAGAAGAATTTCCTCAACCTGCCCCAGTTCGTGCAGCTGATGGAGACCTTCGTCACCGACGGGGCGTCCCTGCCGAGGCTGAAGAAGGTCACCGAGTTCTTGAAGAAGGCGTACCTGCAGACGGAGGCCGAGAAGTTCAGCCAGCTGGAGAAAGTAAGCACCCCTCAGCCCCCTGCGTCCAAGGGAGGGATTCAACAGTCCCAGCCACCGGTTCGCTGTCCGGTTGTTGGGTGGGCGTGGCCATGGTGGGCGTGGCCTAACGGAACTACATAGCTCAAAAGGCGCTAAGAGTTGTTAACCTAATCCTACGTAGCTTTTTCTCTGGTAATATTACACTAATAACTAGAGAATATAAATACATTCGCTAGACCAATACTTGAATACAGCTCATCAGTCTGGAACCCACATTATGTATCTGATATTAACACAGTTGAGAAAGTCCAGAAATATTTCACAAGAAATATTCATTACCCATCCTGCAGCCCTGGTTGTCCGGAATCTCAGGCCCTGAATACCCGGCTGTTGTTGTGCAATGCCAGGTCCGTGGTTAATAAGGCTCCCCTGATCCATGATCTGGTTCAGGAGGAGGCCGCGGACCTGGTAGGTGTCACCGAAACCTGGTTGGGCCCAGAGGGCGGTGTCCCTCTGGTTGAGATGTGCCCACCAGGTTTCCTTGCATTTCACCAGCCTAGGGCTCAGGGAAGGGGTGGTGGGGTAGCGGTGCTTATAAAGGAAGTCCTTTGTCCTAGGGAGGCCACTGTCCCTCAGACGGCTGGCTGTGAATCTCTATTTGTGAAGTGGGGGCAAGGGGTACAGATGGGTCTTTTGATGGCGTACCTGGCTCCCTGCCACGTCTCATCGGCCCTACCCGGACTCCTAGAGGTAATAGCCGGGCTGGCGGTTGAGACCCCTAGGCTTTTGGTCATGGGGGATTTCAACCTGCCATCGCTCGGTGAAACCTCGGGGTTGGTCCGGGAGTTCTTGGCTTCCATGACGGCCATGGACCTGACCCAGTTAGTTTCTGCCCCCACTCACATTGGAGGACACATGCTGGACCTGATTTTTGTCTCTGGGCAGTGGTTGAATGACTGTAATTGGGGGGATTTAGTTATTACACCCTTGTCATGGACAGATCATTCCCTCCTTAGGCTGGATTTCTGTTCCGCTACCCCCCACCGCAGGGAGGCGGAGCCACTTAGATGGTTCCGCCCCAGGCGCCTAATGGACCCGGATCGGTTCCAGAGGGAGCTTGGGCCATTTCCTGAATATCTGGCTCTCAGCTCGCCTGGAGACCTGGTGGCCACCTGGGATGGGTTTGCCGCCGGGGCCCTAGAGCGAGTTGTGCCTCTGCGACCTCTGACCCGGCACAGATCCCATTTGGCTCCGTGGTATACGGAGGAGCTACGGGAGATGAAGTGCCGGAAAAGACGTCTAGAGGGCATTTGGAGGGCGAGCCGTTCTGAGTCTGACCGAACACAGGTGAGATCTCATATTAAGACTTACCTTGTGGCGATAGGGGCGGCGAAATCTTCGTATTTCTCCGCCCTTATTGCATCAGCAGAAAATCGGCCTGCCGCCCTGTTTAGAGTGACCCGCTCTCTACTTGAACCGAGAGCGCGGGATGACCTCTTGCAGGGTAGGGCAGAGGAGTTTTCCCGATTTCTGCATGATAAAATCGCTCAGATTCGGGAGGGGCTCGACTCCAATTGGATGGTCCCGGGGGAGGTGTCCGGGGCAGGTCTTGTGAATGTTATCTGGGGGGAGTTCGATCCTGTGACCGCCGAGGGTGTGGACAGGTTGCTGGGGGGTCTGAATGCCACCACCTGTTTATTGGACCCGTGTCCTTCCTGGCTGGTTTCGGCCGCCAGGGAGACGACACGAGGCTGGCTCCAGGGGATTGTCAACGCTTCCTTGAGAGAGGGGGTGCTCCCTACCGCCTTGAAGGCGGCGGTGGTGCGCCCCCTCCTCAAGAAGCCTTCCCTGGACCCAGCTATTTTAAACAACTATCGTCCAGTCTCCAACCTTCCCTTCGTGGCGAAGGTTGTTGAGAGTGTGGTGGCACGTCAGCTCCCCCGGTACCTGGAGGAAGCTACTTACCTCGATCCATTCCAATCGGGCTTCAGGCCTGGACATAGCACTGAGACGGCATTGGTCGCGTTGGTCGATGATCTCTGGAGGGCTCGTGACAGAGGGTTCTCCTCTGTCCTGGTCCTATTAGATCTCTCGGCGGCTTTTGATACTATCGACCATAGTATCTTATTGCGACGGTTGGGGGGGTTGGGGATTGGGGGAACCGTCCTTCGATGGTTCTCCTCCTTCCTCTCTGACCGTTCGCAATTCGTGTTGGCGGGGGGGGAGAGGTCCACCTCTAGGCCCCTGGTTTGTGGGGTGCCTCAGGGGTCGGTCCTTTCTCCCCTCCTGTTCAACATTTACATGAAGCCGCTGGGCGAGATCATCCGTGGTCTTGGAGTGAGGTGTCATCTGTATGCAGATGACACCCAGCTGTACATCTCCACTCCGGACCACCCCAACGATGCTGTGGGGGCTATGTCTAGGTGCCTGGAGGCCGTGCGGGACTGGATGGGCGGGAACAGGCTTCGGCTCAACCCATCCAAGACCGAGTGACTGTGGTTTCCGGCGCCCCGATATAGCCAGCTGACACCTTCGCTGGCTATTGGGGGGGAAGCTTTGCCCCCCACAGAGAGGGCTCGCAACCTGGGAGTCCTCCTGGATGTACGGCTGTCGCTTGAACATCACATTGCGGCCGTCTCCAGGGGGGCGTTTCATCAGATCCGTCGGATCTACCGGTTGCGGCCCTTCCTGGATCGGGACGCCTTGCGCACGGTCACTCAGGCCCTTGTCACCTCTCGCCTGGACTATTGTAATGCCCTCTACATGGGGCTCCCTGCGGGGAGCATCCGGAGACTCCAGTTGGTGCAAAATGCAGCCGCGCGGGTGATTATGGGGGCGTCACGTAGCGCCCATGTGACGCCTCTCCTGCGCGAGCTGCATTGGTTGCCGGTGGCTCTCCGGGTTCGCTTTAAGGTTCTAGTTTTGACCTTTAGGGCGACCCATGGCATGGGACCAGGTTACCTTCAGGACCGCATTCTGCCAACGTTCTCCAACAGGCCGGTGCGTTCCCACAGGGAGGGTCTGCTCCGGGTGCCGTCGGCCGCTATGTGTCGTCTGGCGGCGCCAAGGAGTAGGGCCTTCTCTGTGGGTGCCCCCGCCCTCTGGAATGCTCTGCCACCGGAACTTCGTACCGGCACGGACCTGAGGGCCTTCAGGCGCGCGTTAAAGACCTGGCTCTTTGAGCAGGCCGGCCTGGGCTGAGATGATGATTTTAAATTTGATCTCCATTTTTAATTTTAAATTGGGTTTTAAGGGTGGGGGGGGGGTTTTCCTAATTTTAGTATGCAGCCGATTTAAATTTAATTACTTTTTAACTTTTGTATTTTCTGTGGGGTTTTTAGATGAGCTGTTCACCGCCCTGAGTCCCTCGGGAGAAGGGCGGTATATAAATGCAATTAATAAATAAATAATAAATAAGAAGAGTTCTCCACTCCTCTACTCGTTGCAGAATACCTTATGCCACCAGACTCGAAATTCTGGACCTAGAAAACCTAAAACTATGCTGTCTTCGGTCCGATCTAAGTATAGTACATAAAATCATACATTGCAATGTCCTACCTGTCCACGAATCCTTCAGCTTCAACCATAACAACACAAGAGCAAACAATAGATACAAACTCAAAGTTAATCGCACCAAACTTGATTGCAGGAAATACGACTTCAGCCACAGAGTGATCAATATCTGGAATCCTCTACCTGACTCTGTGGTTTCTTCCCCAAACCCCAAAAATTTCAACCTTACACTGTCTACTATTGACCTCCTCACCCCTTTCCTAAGAGGTCTGTAGGGGGCCTGCATAAGCGCACCAACGTGCCTACCGTCCCTGTCCTATTGTTTCTTTTATATTTTATTTTTCTTATATGTATCCATGTATTCATAACTATGTTTTACTTATACCTATTATCTTGTAAGCAATTGACAAATAAAATAAATTAAATAAATAAAAATAAATAAATAAACTTCCAGGAAGGCTGTTTTTCGCCTTTCCCAGAGTCCTGAGGCTTCCCTCGGGCCTCTGGGAGGGCGAAGACAGCCTTCCCCGGGCTCCGGAGGCTGTTTCCGGACTTCCAAAACTTCCAGAAGGCTGGTTTTTCGCTCTCCCAGATCTTCCTGTGGATTCTGCATTTACCTCCATCAAAAATGGGCCTCATGGAGACTCCTGGGAGGGGTGGGCGGGGCCTACCGGTCGGTTCAAATACCGGTTTGGCAAACCAGGTGCCAAATTTAATATCCATTTCGCCCAAACCATTCCGAACTGGTAGAATCCCACCCCTGCCTGTGTTCCTCCCCCCCAAAAAAACCCCACTTTCCTCAAGACAAGTGGCCCACCACTTGTAACCATTCGTTTAGTGACTGTTCGAAGTTACAACAGCCCTGGAAAAAGTGACTTAGGACCATGTTTCACAGTTACGGTCATTGCAGCCTGCCCCGTGGTCACGTGATCAAAATTCGGAAGCTCAGGCAACTGATTCATGTTTATGACCGTTGCTGTGTCGCCCGGGGTCACATGGTCCCCTTTTGCAGCCGTCTGACCAGCCAAGTCCACGGGGAAGCCGGATTCACTTAACAACCAGATTACCGTGTTAAGAGCCACGTTAACGCAGCCGTTTAGAGTGGACTATTGCAGGCTGACTCTGCCGACTGCCAGGAAGTTCAATCCTCACCGCCTCAAGGTTGACTCAGCCTTCCGTCCTTCTGAGGTCGGTAAAACGAGGACCCAGATTGTGGGAGGGCAAGAGGCTGACTCCGTAAGAGGGCTATAAAGCTCTGTAAAGCGGTATATAAGTATAAGCGCTAATGCTTGTGAAGGAAGGAAGGAGATAGAGAAAAGAGGGAGGGAAGGAGAGAGGGAGAAAAGAGAGTGGAAGGGAGGGAGGACAGGAAAGAGGGAGGAAGGAAGGAGAGAGAAAAGAAAGTCTTGAGTTTACTGTAGGAGGGAAGGAGAGAGGAAGGAAGGAAAGAGAGAGAGAGAGAAATTTACTGTAGGAGGGAAGGAGAGAGGAAGGAAGGGAAGAGAGAAAGAAGGGAGGGAGGGAAGGAAGGAAGAAGGAAGGAAAGAGAAAGAGAAAAAAGTAATTTACTGTAGGAGGGAAGGAGAGAGGAAGGAAGGGAAGAGAGAAAAAAGGGAGGGAGGAAGGGAGGGAAGGAGGAAGGAAGGAAGGAAGGAAAGAAGGAAGGAAGGAGAGAGAGAAAAGAACATCTGGAGTTTACTGTAGGAGGGAAGGAGAGGGGAAGGAAGGGAAGAGAGAAAGAAGGGAGAGAGGGAGGGAGGGAAGGAAGGAAGCCTTTGTGGTGCAGTGGTTAGAATGTAGTATTGTAGGCTGACCCTGCCCACTGCCAGCAGTTCAACCCTGACAGACCTGAGGTTGACTCAGGGGGCAAGATGCCGACTCTATAAACCCGCTCAAAAAGAGCTGTAAAAGCACTGTGAAGTAGTATATAAATCTGCTATGGCTATTTCTACTAACTTAACGACTGCGGTGACTCACTTAACACCCATGGTAAGAAAGGTCATAAAACGGGGCGAAACTTACTTAACAACTGTCTTGCTTAGCAATGGAAATTTTGGGCTCAATTGTGTATTTTCTGATATTGCCGTTGCCACCCTCCCCCCCGCCCCCCCCCTCCTCCAGGTTCATCATTCATCCATGTTGGTCCGGCAACAGCTTCTCATCGCGGCCCTATTTGAGATGTGGGACAACGAATCTTCGGGATTCTTAGAGATGACCGAGGTAGATACCGTCCTCAGCACCTTTAAGGAAGGCATGGAAGGAGAAGCCTTGACCAAGGGTGAGAGGAATGCAAAGACCCTTCCAGAAAAATAGCTGTCTTGATGAGGAACAGGAGGTAGCCGTCGAGGTGGTCACAACAGTATTAAGTATCAGGGGGTGCAGATAACCAACAATCTGAATGGGTCTTTCCACATCCTTAGTGAAGCAGGCAAACCAGCGCCTGCATTTCCTGCGTCGGGATGAGGAGAGCATATCTTTCTCTTTCTGTCCTGGCCACTTTTTACAGAAGCACGATTGAGAAGCGTTTTAACAAACTGCACCCCTGTTTGGTTTAATGTCAGCAGTGCTTCGATAGAAAGTCCCTAGAGAGTGGATGAGGGCAGCAGATAGAAAGTCCCTACAGAGAGTGGTGAGGGCAGCAGAGAGAAAGTCCCTACAGAGAGTGGTGAGGGCAGCAGAGAGAAAGTCCCTACAGAGAGTGGTGAGGGCAGCAGATAGAAAGTCCCTACAGAGAGTGGTGAGGGCAGCAGAGAGAAAGTCCCTACAGAGAGTGGTGAGGGCAGCAGATAGAAAGTCCCTACAGAGAGTGGTGAGGGCAGCAGAGAGAAAGTCCCTACAGAGAGTGGTGAGGGCAGCAGATAGAAAGTCCCTACAGAGAGTGGTGAGGACAGCAGAGAGAAAGTCCCTACAGAGAGTGGTGAGGACAGCAGATAGAAAGTCCCTACAGAGAGTGGTGAGGGCAGCAGAGAGAAAGTCCCTACAGAGAGTAGTGAGGACAGCAGAAAGTCCCTACAGAGAGTGGTAAGGGCAGCAGATAGAAAGTCCCTACAGAGAGTGGTGAGGACAGCAGATAGAAAGTCCCTACAGAGAGTGGTGAGGACAACAGATAAAAAGTCCCTACAGAGAGTGGTGAGGGCAGCAGATAGAAGTCCCTACAGAGAGTGGTGGTGAGGGCAGCAGATAGAAAGTCCCTACAGAGAGTGGTGAGGGCAGCAGAGTAGAAAGTCCCTACAGAGAGTGGTGAGGCAGCAGATAGAAAGTAAAGTCCCTACAGAGAGTGAGGTGAGGGCAGAGTGAAAGTCCCCTAGAGAGTAGGAAAGTCCCTACAGAGAGTGGTGAGGACAATAGAGAAAGTCCCTACAGAGAGTGGTGAGGGCAGCAGATAGAAAGTCCCTACAGAGAGTGGTGAGGGCAGCAGAGAGAAAGTCCCTACAGAGAGTAGGTGGTTGAGGGCCAGCAGAGAGAAAGTCCCTACAGAGAGTGGTTAGGGCAGCAGAGAGAAAGTCCCTACAGAGAGTGGTGAGGGCAGATAGAAAGTCCCTACAGAGAGTGGTGAGGGCAGCAGAGAGAAAGTCCCTACAGAGAGTGGTGAGGGCAGCAGAGAGAAAGTCCCTACAGAGAGTGGTGAGTGAGAGTGGGGGGCAGCAGAGAGAAAGTCCCTACAGAGAGTGGAGGACAGCAGAGAAAGTCCCTACAGAGAGTGGTGAGGGCAGCAGAGAGAAAGTCCCTACAGAGAGTGGTGAGGGCACCAGAGAGAGAAAAGTTCCTACAGAGAGTGGTGAGGGCAGCAGCCTACAGAGAGTGGTGAGGGCAGCAGAGAGAAAGTCCCTACAGAGAGTGGTGAGGGCAGCAGAGAGAAAAGTCCCTACAGAGAGTGGCAGCAGAGAGAAAGTCCTACAGAGAGTGGTGAGGGCAGCAGAGAGAAAGTCCCTACAGAGAGTGGTGAGGGCAGCAGATAGAAAGTCCCTACAGAGAGCTACAGAGAGTGGTGAGGGCAGCAGAGAGAAGTCCCTACAGAGAGTGGTGAGGCAGCAGAGAGAAAGTCCCTACAGAGAGTGGGGAGGGAGCAGAAGAGCGAAAGTCCCTACAGAGAGTGGTGAGGCAGCAGAGAGAAAGTCCTACAGAAGGGTGGGGCAGCAGAGAGAAAGTCCCTACCAGAAAGTGGTGTGAGGGCAGCAGAGAGAAAGTCCCTACAGAGAGTGGTGAGGCAGCAGAGAGAAAGTCCTAAAGAAGTGAGGGCCAAAAAAGCCCTACAAGAGTGGTGAGCAGCAGAGAGAAAGTCCCTACAGAGAGTGGTGAGGGCAGCAGAGAGAAGTCCTACAGAGAGTGGTGATGGCAGCAGAGAGAAAGTCCCTACAGGAGTGGGTGAGGACAGCAGAGAGAAAGTCCCTACAGAGAGTGGTGAGGGCAGCAGAGAGAAAGTCCCTACAGAGAGTGGTGAGGGCAGCAGAGAGAAAGTCCCTACAGAGAGTGGTGAGGGCAGCAGAGAGAAAGTCCCTACAGAGAGTGGTGAGGGCAACAGATAGAAAGTCCCTACAGAGAGTGGTGAGGGCAGCAGATAGAAAGTCCCTACAGAGAGTGGTGAGGGCAGCAGAGAGAAAGTCCCTACAGAGAGTGGTGAGGACAGCAGAGAGAAAGTCCCTACAGAGAGTGGTGAGGGCAGCAGAGAGAAAGTCCCTACAGAGAGTGGTGAGGGCAGCAGAGAGAAAGTCCTTACAGAGAGTGGTGAGGGCAGCAGATAGAAAGTCCCTACAGAGAGTGGTGAGGGCAGCAGAGAGAAAGTCCCTACAGAGAGTAGTGAGGACAGCAGAAAGTCCCTACAGAGAGTGGTGAGGGCAGCAGATAGAAAGTCCCTACAGAGAGTGGTGAGGGCAGCAGAGAGAAAGTCCCTACAGAGAGTGGTGAGGGCAGCAGATAAAAAGTCCCTACAGAGAGTGGTGAGGACAGTGGAGAAGATTATAGGAAGCTCACTTCCTGTTATTCAGGATGCTGCTTATAAGCGCTCTGTGCTTACAGCTCCAAGCATTGTTAGAGACCCCACACATCCACTTTACGATCTGTTTCTGTTGCTCCCCTCTGGGAGGGGCTTTGAAATATTTCCAGCAAGGACTTCCAGATTCTGTAACCGCTTGGTTCCCTAGGCCATCCACCTGGCAAACTCGCAAGATTCGTTTCTCTCGCCATGTACATGTATACATCCAAACTCGACTGTGTTGTTTCTCTGTGTCATAGAATATGTGTGGGCACGTGCATAATTTTGTATTTATTTATTTTGTCATATTTTTATGAAGTGTGGCTATTGGAGGTGGTGACCCTTTGAGAGCTGCAGGCAACAAAATTTCGTTTTGATGTATGCCAATTAGTGTACATTCAAAGTGGCAATAAAGTTATTCTAAGTCTAACAATACAGGGTCTCCTGCTAGAAAGTCCCTACAGAGAGTGGTGAGGACAGCGGAGGAGATTATAGTAAGCTCGCTTCCTGTTATTCACTCCTGCTAGATGACTTTCGAGGTCCATTCCAACTCCTAGACGTGCGTACGACACCAATCCAGCCCAAAATGTATGTTATTAAGTACAGGCCTCCCTTTGTAGGCATTGCCACATTTTTAAACAATTGTTAGGACCACAATTGAGTCCAAAACCTCCATGGCTAAGCGAGACCGTCGTTAAATGAATTTGCCCTTATTTTACCACCGTTCTTGCCGCAATTGTTCTTAAGTGAACCGGTGTTGTTTTTAAGTTAAGGATGACGACTGTGGGGTCCTTGATGCTCTCTGAGCTTGGTTGGTTTTTTTGCAGACGTTTCATGACCCAACTAGGTAACATCATCAGTGCTGGTGAGTGTGGGGTTTGCTTCCTGTTTCTATACACTAACTTGCCCTGCCAGTGTTGGTGGGAGTCTGCTTTTCTCCTTGGCACTTCTTTGATTTGGGGTAATTGTTTTCTGTCTGGTTGTTTCTCTGGTGTCAATCCTTGCTTATCTGCTGGTGTTTTTCTGACGTTTTCCTGCTCTATTCGTTTCCTTCTTAGCTGCTTTATTGTCTCTTTCGAATGGTGGGTAAACACGGTTCATCTCTCTGGGTCTATAGATGGCAGAGCTACAGATGCAGGACGTCCTCAACTTACAACCACGCTTTCAGCCAAAATTTCTGTCACTAAGCGAGACGTGTGTTCAGTGACCTTTGCCCCCGTTTTACAACTGTTCCTCCCACGGTTGTTCAGTGACTCACGGCAGTTCTTACGGGTTCGTGAGACAGTCGTTAAGTGAATCTGGCTTCCCCATTGATTTTGCTTGTCAGAAAGCCTCAAAAATTGATCCCAGGACCCCAGGGACATTCCAACCGTCATAAATATGAACCAGTTTGCCAAGCCTCTGAATTTTGATCACAGGACCATGGGGAAATGCTGCAACGGTCGTGAGTGTGAAATACAGTTACAAGTCACCTTTTAAAAAAATTGTTAACTTCAAATGGTCAATAAATGAACTGTTGTAAGTTGAGGACTACCTATACCACAACTCTGGAGGTTTTTAAGAAGAGCTTAGAACAACCATTTGTCTGAAATAGTATAGGGTCTCCTGCTTGAGCAGGGGGGTTGGGCTAGAAGACCTCCAGGGTCCCTTCCCGACTCTGTTATTTGTTGACACTTCTGCTGCTGATCTAGCGTGGGACAGGTGCACCTTCTGATCTTGATTTCACCCGTTGCTACGGAAGAAAACAGCATGTTTTTAATCTCATCCTCTGAAAGAATCAGGAGCGGAGACCACCAGGTCCATCTTCCTGGCAGTGGTGGGATTCAAAAAATTTTTACTACCTGTTCTGTGGGCGTGGCTTGGTGGGTGTGGCTTGGTGGGCGTGGCAGAAGGATATACTGCCAAATCCCCCTTCCCTCCCCAGCCCACTAACCTGCTTTCCAGCTCCGTTCTCCTGGGCAGGGCGACCAAAGGAGACCCAGCCGATCAGCTGGGACTCAATGGCAGAGAAGAGATGGGGGGTTGGCGGGGCCAGTCAGAGGCGGGATTGGCCGGTTCTCCCAACTACTCCAAGTTTCCGCTTCCGGTTCTCTGTCCGAAACGGATGAAGACCAGCTGTGCTTCCTTCTCTTTGTTCCTCTCTTCCTTCCCCACCCATTCCTCTCTTTCTTCCCCCTTTCATTCCTCTCTTCCATCCCTTTCCTTTCTCTCTTCCTTCCCCCTTCCTTCCTCTCTTCCTTCCCCTTTTCTTCCTCTCTTCCTTCCCCCTTCCTTCCTCTCTTCCTTCCCCTTTTCTTCCTCTCTTTCTTCCCCCTTTCCTTCCTCTCTTCCATCCCTTTCCTTCCTCTCTTCCTTCCCCTTTCGTTCCTCTCTTCCTTCCCCTTTCGTTCCTCTCTTCCTTCCCTTTCCTTCCTCTCTTCCATCCCTTTCCTTCCTCTCTTCCTTCCCCCTTCCTTCCTCTCTTCCTTCCCCTTTTCTTCCTCTCTTTCTTCCCCCTTTCCTTCCTCTCTTCCATCCCTTTCCTTCCTTTCTTCCTTCCCCTTTCCTTCCTCTCTTCCTTCCCCTTTCGTTCCTCTCTTCCTTCCCCTTTCATTCCTCTCTTCCATCCCTTTCCTTCCTCTTCCTTCCCTTTCCTTCCTCTCTTCCATCCCTTTCCTTTCCAGCTCTGTTCTGTGGATGTGTTAGAGGTGGGCATGGCAGGGGAAGGATATACTGCCAAACCCCCCTTCCCTCCCCACCCCACTTAACCTGCTTTCCTGCTCCGTTCTCCTGGGCAGGGCAACCAAAGGAGACCCAGCCGATCAACTGGGACTCAATGGGAGGCAGAGAAGAGATGGGGTTGGCGGGGCCAGTCAGAGGCAGCATTGGCCAGTTCTCCAAACTACTCAAAATTTCCGCTACCGGTTCTGTAGAACCGGTCAAAACCGGCTGAATCCCATCTCTGTTTGCTGGGCCCCCAGCTGACAAGCACAGGTCCCAGGCTGATCCTTACCTCTTCCCCCTCTCCCCACCCCACCCCACAGCTAAGATGCAGCTCCCGTTCCCCACCTGGCACCCCAGTGGGATCGTGAAGCTAACGCAGAAAGACTTCCAGATCTACATCGAGCTGGTGGTGTCCGAGCTAACCGGGCCCCAAGAGGAAGTCTTGGACAGCGTTGTGGAGTTCCTGATGATGGCCGTGGGGCGCACCCACCTGGAACGGCTGCGAGGGTACACCCGACGCAAATGGCTGCTCCGGATCGAACACGCGGCCAGGACCAGCGGAGGGTGCCTGGAGCTCGTCTACCAAGAGGTCTTCAAGGCTCTCTCCAGGGTGAGTAGCTCGGTCAAACCAGACTGGTCACAGAGCATCAGACTCGGGATGGCACCGAGCGTCAGGATCCCAGCGATCGCCCTAATTCAGTCATGATTCTCGAGCCAAACTTCCCAAAAATTACAAAGGGTTTATTAAGAGGCGACACGCTGGCAATTGCCCTGGATGAAGCCAACTCTGGCCTAGGTCATTTCCACTGACCTGTTCTGACCCAAACCCGGTTCCAAGGAAACAGACACGAAACGAAGGTAACAGCAAAACCTTTTAATGATTTTTTACGAATCCCGTTCCTTCACGGTTCAAAGGCTGTTTCAAACTCATGGTCTCTGATTAAAACGAGCTTTGCCAAGGTGGTGCAAGGCTGCCAAGAACACTGGATAAAGTTGCCAAGAAATAGTTCAAACACAAAGAGTCACAAACTAACAGAGTCCAAACGTCCACAAGGCTCAAGTGCAAAAACGTCTTTGCTTCCTGCAAAGAACTCCGGCTTCTCAGCTGGCTTTTATTTCTTGACGGAGGGGCCATTACCTTGCAGCCTTACTCCCAAGTCACCCGTGCTGCTGCAGCTGCTCTTTCTTTCGAGCAGCCCTGCACGCACGCACCCTGAGCACAGGCTCCTCGGGCTTCTCTTCCTCACTGCTGCCAGCCTCCACAACCTCCGAAGGCAGCACTCCACTCCCTGAGGGTCCTGGCCCCATCCCTGCATCACACGCAGGCCCCTCATCTGAGTCCTCGCCCTCCGAGACCTCAGCCGTCCACGCCTGCTGCCAGAGAACCACAAGATCACCTGTGACCAAGGGTGGGATTCAAATTTCCTAACAACTGGTTCTGTGGGCGTGGCCTAATTTGTGGGTGTGGCTCAGTGGTCACGTGACTGGCTGGGCGTGGCTTATATGTAAATATTGTAAATATTTATTTGTCTTCGGAGATTGTGGAGGCTGGCAGCAGTGAGGAAGAGCAGCCCGAGGAGCCTGTCCCAGTGCGCGTGTGTGCAGGGCTGCTCAAGGAAAGAAAAGCTGCAGCAGCACGGGCGACTCGGGAGTAAGGCTGCAAGGCGATGGCCCCTCCCTTGAGAGATAAAAGCCAGCCGAGAAACCGGAGTTCTTTGCAGAAAGCAAAGATGTTTTTGCACTCGAGCTTGTGGACTCTCTTGATTGGTGTATGGACACTCTCTGTGTTTGAAATATTTCTGAGTAACTTTATCTAGTGTTCTTGGCAGCCTTGCACCACCTTAGAAAAGCTCGTCCTTATCAGAGACAATTAGTTTGAAACAGCCTTTGATCCGGGAAGGAACAGAATTTGTAAAGAATCATTAAAAGGTTTTGCTGTTACCTCCATTTCGTGTCGGTTTCCTTGGAACCAGGTTTGGGTCCAAACAGTCAGCTGATCATCTTGCTCCTCAGAGTCAGATTCAGACTCTGATGGGGGGGCATGACATTGAGAAACATTGCATTATGGGCCAAGTCTCTTTTGCCTTCTGGCTGGGCAGTTCTGGGAATTAAAATCCCCCTAGTCTGCAAGCCGAGAAAAATTGCATAATGGGCCTAGTTTCTTCTGGGTGCCGGCTGGGGAATTCTGGGAGTTGAAGTCCACTCATCTTCGATTAACGAGGTTGAGAAAGAACCTGCCCTAGTGAATCTTCCCAGAGTATGGTGTTGGAGGTCTAAAGTCCAAGGGACTGGAAGGTCTTTTCCAAGTCCAAGATTCGAGGGTTGGGGGTTAAACTGCCCCATAATTTAGAGCAAGAAGTCCGCTCTCTCTCTCTCTTGCAGGACACTGATGCCCACGGAAACAAGAAGAAAGTCAGTGCTTACATCGCCCTTCTGGAATATAACGTGGTTGCCCCTGAGAGGGGAGACATTCTTCTCCGCTATGTGGCTTGCACGGAAGATGATGCCCCTTATCTCCTCGACCAGATCCTGTTCATGGATATGCCAGGAGTCAGGTAAGGGACTCTGATTGGGCATCCATCCATCCATCCATCCATCTCATCCATCCATCCATTCGCTCATCAATCCATCAATCTTTCAATCCACTTATCCATCCCATCCATTCATCCAGTCACCGTTCCTTTGATCCATCCATCTATTCATGGATTTTTCAACCATCTATTCATCCCATCCATCCATCCATCCATCCATCCATTCGCTCATCAATCCATCAATCTTTCAATCCACCTATCCATCCCATCCATTCATCCAGTCACCGTTCCTTTGATCCATCTATCCACCTATCCATCAGATTTTTGATCCATCCATTCATCCCATCCATCCATTAATCAATTCATCCATCCATCTATTAATGCCCCCCCTCTATCTCATCCGTCCGTCCGTCCATCCATCTATGCACCCATCCATGTATTCATCAATCCAATTTTTCAATCTATCCATTCATCCCATCCATCCATTCACCCATCAATCTACCAGTCTTTCAATCTGTCCATCCATCTATCTATCCATACCTATTTTCCAACTTCCCGCCTGCCCATCCCTCCCTCCCTCCCTCCCTCCCACCCTCCATCCACTCATCAATCCATCCATCTATCCACTAACTCGATCCCCGTGCTTTGCTACGAAACTCTGTGGTGGGGCTTAGCTTTTGGGGAGGAATAAAGGGGGAAAAATTCTGCCTCTGCCTACCAGCATCCATGGGTATTCATCTGGCTAGCGTCCTGTCACTGTGTGTGAGAGAGTTGAGGGCTGTTTGGAAACTGAAACAGTATTTGCTGTGTGAGCAAGGAGGAGACAGCAAGGAGCCTGGGCGTGGCTTAGCTCAACTGTTCTGTACTAAAGCTGCTTGGTGCTGTGAAACTGAAATTGAAACTCCTCTCCTCTGCTTGTGTGTTGCATTTGGAAGAGATTTCTTTTCAGGTGGGGAGGGGAGTAGAACTCCTTAGCATCAGAGCATGTTAATAATAGCAATAGCAATAGCAATAACAATAACAATAATAATAATATAGGAAATACTCTAAATGCTCTGATAGTCTTTTCAAAAAATCCTTTCTTAGCAAACACCTAGAAGCCAAGAGAAACATATGTGCCAAATTTCAAGTTTATAGGCTTTACGGTTCTGGGAATTTTGTAAAGATGCATGAGTGGTCTTTCACATATGTGTGTGTGTGTGTGTGTATTTTCATCGATCCATCAATTTTTCGATCCACCTGTTCATGCCATCCATGCATCCATCCATTCAGGATACAGATATCAGATATGACGGATATCCTGACCTTCCGGCGCGCAGTGAAAACCCTATTTTTTAGACAGGCTGGCCTGGCCCAGTAATTGGGTTCCGGTTTTAAATTTAATCGGGTTTTAGTGGTTAATTTTATACTTTTAATTTTTAATTGAATCCCTGATTTTATATTGTTAAACTTCCAATTTAGATGGGACACAGCCGGACCAATGTGTTTAATATATTTTTAACTGTATTTCTAGGTATATTTATTATGTGTTTTTTAGTAGGCTGTACACCGCCCCGAGTCCCTTTTTGGGAGAGGGAGCGGTATAAAAGTTTGATAAAATAAATAAAATAAAATAAATACAGATTATGAGGCAGGCCCTCCCTCCTCTGCTGCTGCTGCTTAGCTGAGCCCCTCACCAAAGCCTTTCTTCTCTTCCCTCTGGCACTCCGCATCCCCCTGCCAGCTTCGCAGCTGTCTTGGACGACAAGCCCATCCACGTCCCCCGAGTTCAGCTGCATGGAAATATCCACTTCTGGAACCCAGATCGGCCCAAAGACGAGCAAAGGGGCTCTTTCCTGGTGCTGCCGCTGGAAGACGTCCAGAGAAGGGTCTTTGGGATCCTCGGGCTGGATACCCTCCAGGACAAGAATGAGAAAACCATCTTCATCCCCCACGAGATCCGTTACTATCAGGTGGGGGTTAATATGGGTAGCCAGGACTGGGGGCAGGGTGTGTGTGTGTGGAAGTGATGGGGCTTGTCTTGATCTTGTGAGGAAGATTTAATTAGCTATTCCTTTGGGGGAGTTTACAAGAGTGCAAGGTGACGTTTCGCAACCTTAAGGGCTTGAATTCCTCACCCAGCCAGCATGCTGTAAGAGGGGTGGGCTTCCACTCCCAGAATCCCCCAGCCAGCCTGCTTTAAGAGGGTGGGCTTCCACTCCCAGAATCCCCCAGCCAGCCTGCTTTAAGAGGGGAGGGCTTCCACTCCCAGAATCCCCCAGCCAGCCTGCTTTAAGAGGGGAGGGCTTCCACTCCCAGAATCCCCCAGCCAGCCTGCTTTAAGAGGGGAGGGCTTCCACTCCCAGAATCCCCCAGCCAGCCTGCTTTAAGAGGGTGGGCTTCCACTCCCAGAATCCCCCAGCCAGCCTGCTTTAAGAGGGGAGGGCTTCCACTCCCAGAATCCCTCAGCCAGCATGCTTTAAGAGGGGAGGGCTTCCACTCCCAGAATCCCCCAGCCAGCCTGCTTTAAGAGGGGAGGGCTTCCACTCCCAGAATCCCCCAGCCAGCCTGCTTTAAGAGGGGAGGGCTTCCACTCCCAGAATCCCCCAGCCAGCCTGCTTTAAGAGGGTGGGCTTCCACTCCCAGAATCCCCCAGCCAGCCTGCTTTAAGAGGGGAGGGCTTCCACTCCCAGAATCCCCCAGCCAGCCTGCTTTAAGAGGGGAGGGCTTCCACTCCCAGAATCCCCCAGCCAGCCTGCTTTAAGAGGGGAGGGCTTCCACTCCCAGAATCCCTCAGCCAGCATGCTTTAAGAGGGTGGGCTTCCACTCCCAGAATCCCCCAGCCAGCATGCTTTAAGAGGGGTGGGCTTCCACTCCCAGAATCCCCCAGCCAGCCTGCTTTAAGAGGGGAGGGCTTCCACTCCCAGAATCCCCCAGCCAGCCTGCTTTAAGAGGGGAGGGCTTCCACTCCCAGAATCCCCCAGCCAGTCTGCTTTAAGAGGGGAGGGCTTCCACTCCCAGAATCCCCCAGCCAGCCTGCTTTAAGAGGGGAGGGCTTCCACTCCCAGAATCCCCCAGCCAGCCTGCTTTAAGAGGGTGGGCTTCCACTCCCAGAATCCCCCACCAGCCTGCTTTAAGAGGGGTGGGCTTCCACTCCCAGAATCCCCTAGCCAGCATGCTTTAAGAGGGGAGGGCTTCCACTCCCAGAATCCCCCAGCCAGCCTGCTTTAAGAGAGGTGGGCTTCCACTCCCAGAATCCCCCAGCCAGCCTGCTTTAAGAGAAGTGGGCTTCCACTCACAGAATCCCCCAGCCAGCCTGCTTTAAGAGGGGAGGGCTTCCACTCCCAGAATCCCCCAGCCAGCCTGCTTTAAGAGGGGAGGGCTTCCACTCCCAGAATCCCCCAGCCAGCATGCTTTAAGAGGGGTGGGCTTCCACTCCCAGAATCCCCCAGCCAGCATGCTTTAAGAGGGTGGGCTTCCACTCCCAGAATCCCCCAGCCAGCATGCTTTAAGAGGGGTGGGCTTCCACTCCCAGAATCCCCTAGCCAGCATGCTTTAAGAGGGGAGGGCTTCCACTCCCAGAATCCCCCAGCCAGCCTGCTTTAAGAGAGGTGGGCTTCCACTCCCAGAATCCCCCAGCCAGCCTGCTTTAAGAGGGGAGGGCTTCCACTCCCAGAATCCCCCAGCCAGCCTGCTTTAAGAGGGGTGGGCTTCCACTCCCAGAATAGAATAGAATAGAACAGAAATAGAACAGAATAATTTTATTGTCACTTTGAATGTACACTAATCGGCACACATTAAAATGAAATTTCATTGCATACAGCCCTCAAAGGGTCACCACCTCCAATATACAGTTCATGAACATGGCAAAATAAATAAATACAAAATTATGCAGATAGCCACGTATATTATGTGACACGGAGAAACAACGCAGTTCAGTTCGGATGTATACATATACATGGCGAGATAAACAAATTTTGCGTGTTTACCAGACGGAGGGCATAGGGAACAAAGTTGTTACAGACTCTAGTAGTCCTACTACAGTTACTTCGAAACCTCCTCCCAGAGGGGAGCAACAGAAAAAGTCCATAAAGTGGCTCTATGGGGTCTCTAACAACGCTTTGAGCTCTAAGCACATAGTGTTTATATATAAGCGGCATCCTGAATAACGGGAAGCGAGCTTCCTATAATCTTCTCCACTGTCCTCACCACTCTCTGTAGGGCTTTCTATCTGAAAGCCAGCCTGCTTTCAGGTGGGTGAACTTCAGTAATAAATGACCCCTTTGTTCCTCCGCAGGGGATCGCACACTCCTTCAGCAAAGCCTACCATCACATCCGCACCCAGCAAAGTCTGCTGCAGATTATCCTGGCCGGGGTGGAGTGGCTCTCGGGCCGTGGCTCGGGCCTTCAAAGTATCACTGTCTACTTCATGGAGCCGGGAGAAACCCGGGTAATTCTATTATAATCTGGCCTGAAGTTTGTTCTCCTTCGTATAGCAAGCCCTCCACAAACAAAACCGAACAGACTACAGATTGAGGGCTACCTGTATTTAGAACAGAGGTCTCCAAACTTGGCTAACTTTAAGACTTGTGGACTTCAACTCCCAGAATTCTCCAGCCAGCTATGCTTTAGAACATTGGTCGCCAAACAGTGGGCTGCGCCAACCTGGTGGGCTGTGAGAAAATTTTGGTGGGCTGCAGAGAAATCTCACCCCCAGAACACCCCCCCCCCAAAGCAATTAATCCAGGCTGTGCAGAAACACAAGGCTGCGCAGCCCATATGGCCCGTGGGAACCCTCCCCGCCCACTCACTCCTTACCTGGCAAACTTGCCTGCTAAATTGCTATTTTTCCTTTTTCCAACCATCATCTGTTCTGCTCTGCCAGGAGATTTAGATTAGCTAGGAAGCAGGAAATGGTTGGATTTCTTGATTTCTAGCTAGTCTTTAGATTTTTGGCTCAGCACAGCCGAACCTCCCTTCGGACTGAAGGTTTGCTTGCAAGCAAATTCAGTGCAGACTCACGGCAAGCAAATTTGAGAGACTGAGCTAGCCGATGGCAGATAGATAGATGATTCTGTGAGCAACTCAATCTGCCTGCTTTGCCTGATTTTGGGTAAAAGTTGCTCTTTTTTTAAATAAAAAAATCAATATTTACATGCATGGTGTGTTGTGAATTAATTTTGTGAGTTTGCTTGCAAGCAAATTTTATGTGACAGACTGAGCTAGCCAACGGCAGATAGATAGATCTCTGAATGAATCTGTGATTCTGAGAGCAACTCAATCTGCCTGCTTTGCCTGATTTTGGGTAAAAGTTGCTCTTTTTTTATTAAAAAATTCAATATTTATATAAATATTTATAATATTTACATACAAGCCATGCCCAGCCAGTCACATGACCACCAAGCCACACCCACAAATTAGGCCACGCCCACAGAACTGGCTAGTGGTCCCTGGGATCTAAAATTATGAGTTTGGTGGTCCCTGAGGTCCAAAAGGTTGGCAACCCCTGCTTTAGAATGACCTGTGGATGGAACTAATTTCTCTGCTCCTGCTGAGAATTGCCAGCAGGTGGAGTTTATGCTCTATGATTGAAAACTCCTTCGGGGCTCTTGAGTAGAGGAAAATTGGAACTCTATATAGAATACAGAATAAGAGTTGGAAGGGACCTTAGAGGTCTTCTAGTCCAGCCCCCTGCTCAGGCAGGGGACCCTTTACCATTTCAGACACGTGGTTGTCCAATTTCTTTTTGAAAACCTCCAATAATGGAGCACCCACAACTTCTGGAGGCAAGTCGTTCCACTGGTTAATTGTTCTCACTGTCAGGAAGTTTCTCCTTAGTTCCAGGCTGCTTCTCTCCTTGATGAGTTTCCATCCGTTGTCCCAAGAGGCAATTGGACTTTCTTGGTTTTTTTTCTTTGAAGACGTTTCGCTTCTCATCCAAGAAGTCAGAAGTGAAGAACTTCTTGGATGAGAAGCAAGCAAAATCTGAATTGGCCAATCTTTGCAACCATTACTTGCAAATAAAGTCCTACACTTAGGCAAGAAAAACCCATAGGACACATATAGATTGGGTGAAACCAGGCTCAATAGCAGGAACTGTGAGGGGGATCTTGGGGTCTTAGTGGACAACCAGCTAAATAGGAGCCAGCCGTGTGCAGCAGCAGCCAAAAAAGCCAATGCAATCCTAAGTTGCATTAACAGAGGGATACAATCGAGATCAAGGGAGGTACTAATACCACTCTATAAAGCCTTAGTAAGACAACACCTAGAGTACTGCATCCAGTTTTGGTCACCACATTATAAGAAAGATGTTGAGATTCTAGAAAAGTGCAGAGAAGAGCAACCAGGATGATTAGGGGACTGGAGGCTAAAATATAAGAAGAAAATGGTTGCAGGAACTGGGCCTGGCTAGTCTAGTCTGTCTGTGTGTCTGTGTGTCTGTGTGTCTATCTATCTATCTATCTATCTATCTATCTATCTATCTATCTATCTATCTATCTATCTATCTATCTATCTTCCTTCCTTCCTTCCTTCCTTCCTTCCTTCCTTCCTTCCTTCCTTCCTTCCTTCCTTCCTTCCTTCCTTCCTTCCTTTCTTTCTTTCTATCCATTATCTATCCATCATCTATTTATCTATCATCCATTATCTATCTCTACCCTCTGATGTTTATCTATCATCTATCCATCATGTACCTTTATCTGTCTATCTGTCTATCTATCTATCTATCTATCTATCTATCTATCTATCTATCTATCTATCTATCTAATCTATCATCTCTATGTGTCTGTCTATACATCTATATCTGTCTATCTCTATCTATCTATCTTTCTTTCTTTTTCTTTCTTTCTTCTTTCTTTCTTTCTTTCTTTCTTTCTTTCTTTCTTCTTTCTTTCTTTCTTTCTTTGTATCCATTATCTATCCATCTTATCTATCATCCATTATCTATCTACCCTCTGTTTTTTATCTATCATCTATCCATCATCTATCTATCTATCTATCTATCTATCTATCTATCTATCTATCTATCTATCTATCTATCTATCTATCTATCTATCTATCTATCTATCTATCTATCTATCGTGAGTAAGGCCAAACTTAGAATCCTGCATCCAGTTTTGGTTGTCACACTATAAAAAAAAGATGTCGAGACTCTAGAAAAAGTGCAGAGAAGAGCAACCAGGATGATTAGAGGACTGGAGGCTAAAACATATGAACGGTTGCAGGAACTGGGCCTGGCTGGTCTAGGGAAGAGAAGGACCAGGGGACAGGATAGCAATGGTCCCAGTATTTGAGGGACTGCCACAGAGAGGAGGAAGGGGGTCAAGCTATTCTCCAAAGCACCTTTGAAGGCCAGACAAGGAACAATGGATGAAAAATCAAGTGGTAGCATCAAAAGAATTCTAGATCTGAGGATTTACACGCAAAAAACACACATACAAAGTGATGGCAACGTTCCCACCCACCATAGTTCAAACGGTCCATCCAATCGAAGTTGTGTATAATGTCATGTGGGTGCATCTTCAGATGGTGATGGAGATATCTACCCATTGAACTTGGCCTAGTTGTGCTGCAGTTGTGCAATAATAATAAGCAAGCAAGTAAGCATAAAGTTTCTCCCCCCAAGTCATACAGTTCATTCTCTAAAGCCTCCAGCACACTTCCCACACCCACAAAGCCCAATTGTTTCACCCTCCCCCTGTTACTATGGCAGCCAAAAAGACAGCAAAAGAAAGGAGTCTTGAAGGCTGACACAGGGATTGGACTCCCATCTGTCAGAAATGGTGTAGGGTCTCCTGCTTGGCTTGGGCGGAGGGTTGGACTAGATCAGCAGTCGCCAACCGGTGGGCCTTGGCCCACTGGTGGGCCGTGAGAAAATTTTGGTGGGCCACAGAGAAATCTCACCTCCAGAGCACCCCCCCCCCAAAGCAATTAATCCAGGCTGCGCAGAAACACAAGGCTGCACCACCCACATGGCCTGCGGGAACCCTCCCCGCCCACTCATTTCTTAGCTGGTAAATTTGCCTGCTAAATTACTATTTTTCCTTTTTCTGACCATCATCTGTCCAGCTGTGCCGGGAGATTTAGATTAGCTTAGGAAGCAGGAAATAGTTGGATTTCTTGCTTTCTAGCTAGTCTTTAGATTTTCGGGTTAGCGCAGTTTTTTTAATATTTATTTTTCTTATATGTATCCATGTATTCATAACTATGTTTTACTTATACCTATTATCTTGTACGCAATTGACAAATAAATAAATAAAATAAATAAATAAATAAATAAATAAACAGCCAAACCTCCCTTAGGACTGAAGGTTTGCTTGCAAGCAAATTCAGTGCAGACTCACAGCAAGCAAATTTGAGAGACTGAGCTAGCCGATGGCAGATAGATAGATCACTGAATGAATCTGTGAGCAACTCAATCTGCCTGCCTGCTTTGCCTGCTTTTGGATAAAAGTTGCTCTTTTTTTATAAAAAATGCAATATATATAGAAATATTTATAATATTTACATACAAGCCATGCCCAGCCAGTCACATGACCACCAAGCCACACCCACAAATTAGGCCACACCCACAGAACTGGTTACTGGTCCCTGGGATCTAAAATTATGAGTTGGGTGGTCCCTGAGGTCCAAAAGGTTGGCGACCCCTGGACTAGAAGACCTACAAGGCCCCTTCCAACTCTGATTATCTGTTATCTGTTATCTGATTCATTTCATTTTCCCTGCCCACCCCAACTTCTTTGGTCTTCTACATTAACTTCAAGATCTACCTTCCTCGTGCAGCCTACAGAGAAATCCTTTCTTCTCCCTTCTCCCAGATGCACGACTACACCTTGCGCAAAGTCTTGGATTCAGATTTGAAAGGGGAGGTGAAAGTCAATGCCCCACCAGCCTCTACACTCACCAGGAAAGAAGACACTTTCAAGTAAGCCGGAAGGGGGGGGCATTCGGAGGGCCACCCTTGAAGGTGGGGGGTGAAAAGGGAGCAGTTGGGCTGCTAATAGAAGAGGATATTTGTAGCTCAGGACTGAACCATTGGGGTCCTTGGTGCTTCCTGAGCTTGGATGTTTTCTTGCAGACCGAAGTAGGTGGCATCATTAATGATAGAATGGAGGAGGAGGAGGAGGAGGAGAACTGCAGGGTCCTTGGTGCTCTCCAAGCTTGGTGGTTTTCTTGCAGACGTTTCATGACCCAACTAGGGAACATCATCCGTGCTAGAAGGAAGGAAGGAAGGAAGGAAGGAAGGAAGGAAGGAAGGAAGGAAGGAAGGAGGGAGGGAGGGAGGGAGGGAGGGGGGAGGGAGGGAGGGAGGGAGGGAGGGAGGAAGGGAAGGAAGGAAGGAAGGAAGGAAGGAGGGAGGGAGGGAGGGAAGGAAGGAGGGAGGGAGGGAGGGAGGGAAGGAAGGAGGGAGGGAAGGAGGGAAAAGAGGAAGATAGTTGCGTCTCTGAGCTTGGGTGCTTTTCTTGCAGATGTTTCATGACCCAACTAGGGAACATTATCCGTGCTAGAAGGAAGGAAGGAAGGAAGGAAGGAAGGAAGGAAGGAAGGAAGGAGGGAGGGAGGAGGGAGGGAGGAGGGAGGGAGGGAAGGAGGAGGGAGGGAGGGAGGGAAGGAAGGAGGGAGGGAAGGAGGGAAAAGAGGAAGATAGTTGCGTCTCTGAGCTTGGGTGCTTTTCTTGCAGATGTTTCATGACCCAACTAGGGAACATTATCCATGCTAGAAGGAAGGAAGGAAGGAAGGAGGGAGGGAGGAAGGGAAGGAAGGAGGGAAGGAAGGAGGCTCTGTTCTCAGGGGGAGAGAGAGGAGAGACTTTTGGCTTCATGCAAGAAAAGCAGCAGAAGCCACAGAAGTTTTTCTTTCTCTCCCTCAAACTCCGCCAGGAATGAGTCTTTGCCAGCGCAGCCTCTTGGAGCAAGGAGGCCTTGCAGGGTCCCCAAGACTCATTTCTGGCGGAGTTTGGGGGAGAGAAAGAAAGACTTTGGCTGCTTTCCTTGCATGTAGCCAAAAGCAGAAGAAAAAAGAAACAGAAAGCAGCAGCCCGGTGGCCAGGCCAGGCGTGGGGGGCGAGTGGGGCAAGTTCCCCCCCTCCACCCTTTCCCCCCTCCCCTCGCTACCTCGTGTTGTTTGCAATTCAAGCGACGCAAGTCTTGGGTTCCTGCAGGTCATGTGGGCCATGTGGGCCTTGTGTTCCCGCGCAGCCTGGATTAATTGCTTTGGGGGGGACATTTCTCTGCGGACCAGCAACATTTTCTCAAGGACCACTAGTGGTCCCTGGCCCACCAGTTGGCGACCGCTGGACTAGATGACCTCTTGCAGCTCTATTCTGATTCTGACTGAGATTCATCTCCTCATTTCTCACTTTTGCTCCTCTTTCCTACCCCCTTTCTGCTATTGGTACCTTATGAGTATCACTTGTGATTTGTATCTTATGGTTCCTGATTGTAACTAGGCTTTATGATCTATCTGGCCTATCATTTTTGTTGCTCGTGCGTATGGTACATTGAGGGCTTGTGCGTCCTTGTGCGTCCCAACCACACTTGGCCAAGAAAGAATTCTTGTCTATCCCAGAATGGAACAACTCGCAGTGGGACAATTTAACACTTCAGGTTAATTATGTTATTTATTAAAATACGTAAAAAAAAGTATTTTAATGTTTGTCCTTCACATTGCCTCCTTTCTTCATTCCTTTCTCCTCCCATTTCCATTTTCTCCTTTCTTCATTCCTTTCTTTAACGATTCTAATCCATCATTTCTTTGGTATGAGTGTAACTCTTGGTGAGGCCGTGATCCGAGTTGGTTGTGGAGAGTTGGCTGGGTGAAGGGAAGATGCTACAACCTGTTTTGGCCAGTAGGGGTCAGGGTTGCTGAACGTTTTTACCTGTAGGCCAGCTAAATGCAAAACACATCACACAGGTAAATAGCCTTTAGAGCAGCACTTGACAGCTTGAAGACTTGTGGACTTCCACTCCCAGAATTCCTCCTCCTCCAGTCATGTTAGCTCAGGAATTCTGGGAGTGGAAGTCCACAAGTCTTCAAGCTTGCCAAGGTTGGAGACCCTTGATCTATTCTTTCTATCTATTCTATCTCTCTCTTTCTCTCTATCTATCTGTTCTATCTCTCTTTCTCTATCTATTCTATCTATTCTCTCTATCTTTCTATCTCCCTCCCTCCCTCCTATCTATCTCTCTATTCTATCTCTCTTTCTCTATCTATTTATATCAGGAGTCTTCAAACTTGACAGCTTGAAGACTTGTGGACTTCCACTCCCAGAATCCCTCCTCCTCCAGTCATGTGAGCTCAGGAATTCTGGGAGTGGAAGTCCACAAGTCTTAAAGTTGTCGCATTTGAAGACCCTTGGCTTAGACTTACATACCGCTTCACAGTGCTTCCCAGTCCTCTCTAAGCAATTTACAGAGTCAGCCTCTGGCCCCCAACAATCTAGGTCCTCATTTTACCCACCTCGGAAGGACGGAAGGCTGAGTTGATCTTGAACAGGTCAGGATCGAACTTTCTGGCTGTGGGCAGAGTCTGCCTGAAATACTACACTCTAACCACTGTGCCATTACACCTTCCTCCCCCTCATTTCCTTCCTTCCTTCCTTCCTTCCTTCCTTCCTTCCTTCCTTCCTTCCTTCCTTCCCCGTCCTTCCTTCTTTTCCTTCCTTCCTTCCTTCCTTCCTTCCTTCCTTCCTTCCTTCCTTCCTTCTCTCTTCTTCCTTCTTTCTCTCCATGCATTTTCTCCTTCTTTTCTGTCTTTCCCTCCCTCCTTCCTTCTGTCTCTTCCTCTCTTTTCTCCTTCCTTCCTTCTTTCTCTCCCACCTTTTTTCCTTCCTTCCTTTGTTCCTTCCTTCCCAAGCAATAGCACTTAGACTTATATCCCACTTCCCAGCCCTCTCTAAGAGCTTTACAGAGTCAGCCTCTCGCACCCCAACAATCAGGGTCCTTGTTTTACCCACCTCGGAAGGATGAAAGGCCGGGTCCACCTTGAGATGGTCAGGATCGAACTGCTGGCAGTTACAGAGTTGCCTGCAATACGGCATTCTAACCACTGCACTACCACAGCTTCCTTTCTTCTCCTTGTTTTCCTTCCTTCCTTCCTTCCTTCCTTCTCTCTCTCTCTCTCCCTCCCTCGCACTTAGACTTATGTCCCGCTTCACGGTGCTTCCCAGCCCTCTCTAAGCAGTTTACAGAGTCAGCCATCTTGCCCCCAACAATCTGGGTCCTCATTTGACCGACCTCGGAAGGATGGAAGGCTGAGTCAACCTTGAGTCGGTCAAAATCGAACTGCTGGCAGTGGGCAGAATTAGTCTGCAATGCTGTATTCTCACCACCGCACCACCACAGCTTGGTTCCTTCTTCCTTGCTTCCTTCCCGCTATCTTTCTTTCTTTCTTTCTTTCTTTCTTTCTTTCTTTCTTTCTTTCTTTCTTTCTTTCTTTCTTTCTTTCTTTCTTTCTTTCTTTCTTTCTTTCTTTCTTTCCTTTCCTTTCCTTTCCTTTCCTTTCCTTTCCTTTCCTTCCCTTCCCTTCCCTTTCCTTTCCTTTCCTTCCTTATTGTCTTCCCTTTCTCTCTTTTCTTCCTTTCTCCCCTTCCTTCTGTTTAAAGAGATATCCATCTGGTTCAGTTCCAAGCTGGGAGAGAAACATTGGAAACATGGAGGCTGATTGGAAAGATGGTTTAATGATGACGCAGAACCACCAAACCCATGGTCCTGGTGCAGCTGGCCACATGGAGTTGAGAGTGATGGGTTCTTATACTTTCTTTGGGCTTTGTATTGAGCTTCCTGTTGCTCTGCAAGAACATGTCCTTTAATATTCTACTGGAAGTTGTCAGATTCCTATGGGGGTCGTGGAGGGGTCATAGTTGGCTCTATAGGCAATGTACTTGAAGGTCCTACTCTGGGCAGAGGGTTGGGTTAGATGATCTCCAGGGTCCCTTCCAACCCGTCCATTCTATGCTTACAAGTTTTAGGAGTTTGTATGAACCTCTCCAACTGTAGAGGCAGTCTTCAACTTAGTGGCCATTCGTATTTATAATGGCGCTGGGAAGGGTGACCTGTGACCATTTTTCACACTTTTGACCCTGTCGTCAAAATTCAGGCGCTTGGCAAAACCGACTCGTGTTTACGACGGTTGCAGTGTCCTGGGGCCATGTGATTCCCCTTTTGTGACCTTCCACCCTTATCCACAAAGATTGTAGCTAGGCTACCAAGTCTTCTGCCCAGGGAAAATCCTTAGTTGGAGAATGTGATTGAGGACCCCCAGCTCATGAATATGCTTCATTGGAGAATCTGATTAATGACACACAGGAGGGAGGGAGAAAACAGGGTCACGGGTGACTGTGAATTACGTATGCCAGAGTTGGCTTCATTTAGGTCAATGCCAGCATGTTGCTCCTAATAAATCTTTTTGAGTTTTTTTGAAGCTCGGCTCGAGGCTGATGATTTAATGAGGGCAACCGCTGGAACCCTGACACTAGGACTGATGATGCTATCAAGTCAGGTCATGAAACGTCTGCAAGAAAGCCCACAAGCTCAGAGAGCACCAAGGACCCCACGGTCGTCCTCCACCTTCTCCTCCTCCTCCTCCTCCTCTCTGCAACCCCATCTCTTCTAGCACTGATGATGCTACCAAGCTGGGTCATGCAAGAAAACTACCATCACTCAAAGACCCCACAGTTGACTTCCTCCTCTTCCTCCTCCTCCCCTTCTTCTCCACAACCCCCCCTTCCTTCTAGCAGTGATGACGCTACCTAGTTGAGTCATGAAACATCTGCAATAAATCCCCCAAGCTCAGAGAGCACCGACCCCACGGTTCTCCTCCTCCTCCTCTTCCTCCTCCCCTTCTCTTCCCCTCCACAAATCCCCCTCCCTTCCAGCCCTGATGATGTTACTGTCAAGTTGTAAAACATTCCTATGCCTGCTTTCAAGTTGCCATAAACAGGTCTGAAAGAGCAGGACGGCAGTAAAACCAGAAGTACATTCCAACACTTATCTTACAAAGATTGTAGCCTAGGCTGCCGGATCTTCTGCCCTCGAAAATCCTTAATTGGAGAATGTGATTGATGACACTCTGCAGTGCTTCATCGTTGAATCTGATTGATGACACCCCCAGGGGGGATGAGGAAAATAGGGTCCTAGGTGACTGTGAATTACATATGCCAGAGTTGGCTTCATTTAGGTTAATGCCGGCATGATGCCCCTAATAAATCTTTTTGAATTTTTTTGAAGCTCGGCTCAAGGCTGATGATTTAATTAGGGCTGTTAAGTATTTAGCAGAGTATCCTTGGTGTCAAGGATTAATACAGCAGACGGAAGTAAGTGTTCAGATTGTAGCAGTGAGTATAGAACCACACAAGCACAGCAGTTGAAGTGCAAAGTCTTTATATACAGTGGTATAAGCACAGTCCAAGTTTCAGTCCAATATCATACACAGTTCATCCATCAGTAGATTAGATTACTAACCATTCTTGTTCAGTAGATATAACAGCAATACATCATCTTCAATACATCCATGCATCTATGGAGGAATGTAGTTACAGTGTTGAAGATACTTGCCAAGTAGCAGAGTAGCATAGTAGAAGCCTAGCAAACCAGTAGCAGCATTCCTGTAGCTCAAACACAGGCACACTAACAGTACTAGCCATGTGCTCTCTGGCTTCTTACTATATAGCACTCCTACTTCCTGTAGCCAATCAGCATCGTGGCTACAAGATAGTGCTGAGTCATTTCTGACTTGCAGCCATATATGGTAAATCAATATAGTTAAGTTTCTTAAAGAAAACCTAACAAGGGCAATCTCCGGAATCCTGACAGCGGCCAGCAAAGACAACAGGAGGAGGGGGGAGGAAGAGTCACTTCACAACTGTGTGACTAACTTAACAATTCCCAGGGATTCACTTAACAACCCTGGCAAGAACGGCGGTAAAGCAGGGCAAAACTCAACAAGAGTGTCGCTTAGCAACAGAAACGTTGGACCCGTTAAGTCGAGGACGACCTGCGGCAATGGGAAGTTCGTCGCAAGTCGAGGACCACCTGCGGTTGAGTGGACACAACCCCCTGGTGTTGCCTTGTGTTTCAGAGATTACCTGTTCAAGAGCGTAGACTGTGCTCTGGTGGTGACTCAACGCCTCTACGGGGAGTACCGCATGGCGGTGCCTGTGAGGGACACAGCCGGAGAAGCGATCATGGTGCTGGACGTCAACCTTGGACTCAGGCAACAGCTGTCGCCTTGCGCGCACAAGGACCTGCAGAAGATGCTGAAGATGGCGCAAGCCGCCACGCACGAGATCCTGAAAGAGGATTCCGGAGATCTTGAACCCTATTACGTCTTGGGTACGGGGCAATACTGGGGGGAGGACAACCCCACCCGATTTAGCGGTCCTGGAAATCTTAGACTTTGCCACCAGAGGTTGTGGGGGCGCCGACACTGGAGGTTTTTAAGAGGAGGCTGGGCAGCCATTTGTCTGGAATGGGATAGGAGTCTCCTGCCTGAGCAGGGGGGTTGGACTAGATGACCTTCAAGGTCCCTTCCAACTTGTTTATTCTCCTTCCTTCCTTCCTTCCCCATCTATGGAGGTTTTTAAGAAGACTTTTTAAGAAGGAAACCCTACACCATTTCAGGCAAGTGGTTGTACAATCTCTTCTTAAAAGCTTCCAGTGTTTGAGCATTTTCACAACTTCTGGAGACAAGTTGTTTCACTGGTTAATTGTTGTTACATCTTAAAGCAGGCTGGGTGGGGGATTCTGGGAGTGGAAGTCCTCCCCTCTTAAAGCATTCTGGCTGGGGAAGTCTGGGAGTGGAAGCCCACCCCTCTTAAAGCAGGTAGGCTGGGGGATTCTGGGAATGGAAGTCCTCCCCTCTTAAAGCAGGCTGGCTGGGGAATTCTGGGAGTGGAAGCCCACCCCTCTTAAAGCATACAGACTGGGGGATTCTGGGAGTGGAAGCCCTCCCCTCTTAAAGCATACAGACTGGGGGATTCTGGGAGTGGAAGTCTTCCCCTCTTAAAGCAGGCTGGCTGGGAGATTCTGGGAGTGGAAGCCCTCTTAAAGCAGGCTGGCTGGGGAATTCTGCGAGTGGAAGCCCTCCCCTCTTAAAGCATTCTGACTGGGGGATTCTGGGAGTGGAAGCCCTCCCCTCTTAAAGCAGGCTGGCTGGGGAATTCTGGGAGTGGAAGCCCTCCCCTCTTAAAGCAGGCTGGCTGGGGAATTCTGGGAGTGGAAGCCCTCCCCTCTTAAAGCAGACTGGCTGGGGGATTCTGGGAGTGGACGTTCTCCCCTCTTAAAGCAGGCTGGCTAGGGAATTCTGGGAGTGGAAGTCCTCCCCTCTTAAAGCATGCAGACTGGGGGATTCTGGGAGTGGAAGTCCGCCCATTTCAAAAGTCTTCATTTGAAGCCTCAGAACAGCCTTCTTTAAAATCCCGGTTTATTGTTGCAGAGGCCGAATATGTCGGGGACTGGCGGCGCGGAGGTGTCCTCTTCTACCGCTTCATGCTGCAGGACCTGCAAAACTGCATCTGGAACCTGGACCCCTGGACCTCCTTTGGCGATATCCGATGCTTGGAGAAACCTCCGGCCCTCGTCCATATCATCTTGAAATGCGTGGTGCTTATTTTGTACCCGCAGTGGGCCGGCACAGAAGCCGTGGAGAATTGGAGAACTTGCATACAGGTGAGAAACACACTGCCAGGAAACGAGGAACCAAAATGGGGTGTTTGGGGAAACCCTAGAGGGTTGACCTTGGGAAACAGCCAGCCAGGCTGGAAAGAGGAGTCGAGTGGGAGCCTAGCTTGGAATCAGCGTAGCCACAGAAGATGTAACTTTCCCCCAAGGGACGCGCTGGCTCCGTGGCTAAGATGCTGGTTGATTAGAAAAGTTGGTAGTTCGGCGGTTCAAATCCCTAGCACTGCGTAACGGAGGGAGCTCCCGTTACTCATCCCAGCTTCTGCCAACCTAGCAGTTCGAAAACATGTAAAAAAAAATGCAAGTAGAAAAATAGGGACCACTTTGGTAGGAAGGTTGTGACCAAGGCTTCCTGAAACTGTGATTAAGCACATGCTTAGTTAAAACAACTCTTGTTTTATTTCAATGGCTGGGAATTATGTTCATTCCCAGCGGGCAATGAGTCCCAAACAGTCCCTCGAGATAAGCACCCACCTTTCTCTCCTTTGAATTGCTGCCAACAACTAAAGTGCCAAATTAACTATAAAAAAACCAACCGAAGTACAAAGTCCACCCAGAGCTTCAAGGATTAATCTGAACCGAGCGAATGACTTTGCTTCCTGCAAAGGTTTCTTTACCTTTGCCTGTCCTTTATCCCTTAGGGGAGGGGCAATCACCTCCCAGCCTTACTCCTGAGTTGCCCCTTTTGTCTCAGCTGCTCTTGTCTTCTAGTAGCTCTGTGCACACGCGCCCTAGGAACAGGCTCCCCTTGTTCCTCTGCCTCGCTGCTGCCAGACTCCAGAGGCTCCAGAGTCAGCCCCCCCACTCCCAGATGGTCCTGGCCCCATCTCTGCATCGGATGCAGGACCCTCGTCCTGAGTCCTCCACAGACTCCCGGACTGGTCCCCGTTCTTCCCCACTGTCTGATTCCGCTGCACCGGCTGCTGGCGAACCACAACAAAGCGCCTTCGGCATTTAGTCCTGCCGGCCACATGACCACAGAGACGTCTTCGGACAGCGTTGGTTCTTCTTCGGCTTTGTAATTGGGAGGAGCACTGCCCCCCAGAGCCGGAAACGACTAGCATGGATGTGCGTGAGGGGAACCTTTACCTTTACCTAACTTTCCCCCAGATCCGTGAGGTCCTATCGGGTCCTTCCCAGGGCAAGGCGAGCCACCTGGGGCAATTCCAGTAGAGTCGCCAAGCCTCCAAATTACGATCACACAATTCACACGATCGCAAGTTGGGATGCCGCCACAGTCATAAGTGTGAAAAACAGCTCTAACTCACCTTTTTTTCAGTGCCGGTCCCTAAATGAGCTGTTGTAAGTCGAGGGCCACCCGTACTCCTCGTTGCAATTTTACGTGTAGGGGGAGAGAGAGACGGCTACAGCCGACTCTCCTGTTTTGCAGCTCTCTAGGCTTCGATCCTGATGACCCTGTTTTGGGTTCTTGTTTTCCGCAGAAACTTGACGGAGAACTGATTGAAAACATTTGCTACTTCGACCCCACGGCCTCTTACGTGGAGGTCCGGCCGGAGGTTTTGTACAGCTGCCTGCGAGGTAAGAGTAAGCAACCTGACGTGGGAGGCAGGGGAAGGTTATGGGTCTCCTCCCTTAAAGAGGTCCCTCTGGTGGGACTAAGAGGAAGAGCCTTCTCCGTAGTGGCTCCCACCCTGTGGACAGGAGTGGGCTGCTACCGGTTTGCACCGGTTCACACGAACCGGGTGTTAATTTTACATCTGGTTCACTGAACCGGTAATTGTAATGACTGGCTGGCCCCACTCACTCCGCCCCTCCCAGGAGTCCCACGTGACCCGTGTCAAGGCTCCAACAGTCCACCCCCATTTAAATCATAAGTCTCTAGCCGCATCTCTCAGAGTAAAAAAAAAACATTGATTTATTAGGAGTGACCATGTTGGCGTTACCTGGGTGCAGCCGACTCTAAGACCCATCATTCATTTCCCCCTTGACCCTGGTCTTCCCCCACCCCCTGGACGTATATTCTCCAATGGGACACATCCATAGCCCAGAGTCATCCATCATGCTCTACCAGTAGTAATCTTGCGCGCCAACAGCTTCGGCTGCCTAGCAATTATCTGAAGCATGTAAGGAATGCGCTGCTTTCCCCCACTGGCAACTAAAAAGACCAAAGGAGTATTGTTTAGTTGACACCAAGAGGAAGAGCCTTCTCCGTGGTGGCTCCCAACCTGTGGACCAGGGTGGGCTGCTACCGATTCGCACCCGTTTGGCGAACCGGATGTGAATTTTACATCTGGTTCACCGAACCGGTAATTGCAATGACTGGCTGGCCCCGCCCACCCCACCCTTTCCATCCCAGGAGTCCCCACGTGCCCCGTTTTGGATCCCAGGTAAATTCAGGGCTCGCATTAGGCTCCAGAAGGCCAGAAACGGTCCAAGAGAGCCTCCGGAGCCCATGGTGCAAGGTGGCCAACTAAGCCACGCCCACCATGGCCACGCCCACCCAGCAACCAGGCAGAGAAGCGGTTGCTAAAAATTTTGGGAAGCCCACCCCTGCCTGTGGAACGTCACCCCTGCAATATAAGATTGGTCCCCATTTTGATACCCTTTTGAAGAATAACAGGACAAATAAAGAAAGGAGTTGGAAGGGACCCTGAAGATCATCTAGTCCAGCGGCCCCCAAACTCACCAAGTCTCAGTCCCGTGATCCCCGGACCGCAACCGTCGTAAATACAGGCCCGGTTGCCAAGCGCCCAGCTTTGGATCACATGACCGTGGGAACGCCGGCCACGGTCCTAACTGCGAGGACGTTAAGTCGTTAAGTCCTGTTTTTTTCATCGCTGTGGTAACTTTCCTTGCGGGATTTTTAATTAGCCCGCCCAAATATAAAATACAGACAATCCTCGACTTTACGACCGAAAATGGACCTCCCCCTAAAAATTTCTGGCGTTAAGTGAAACATTTGTTAGATGAATTTCGCCCCATTTTGCAACCTGTCATGAACCACTGTAGTTGTTAACTTCACATGGTCACTTCACATGGTCACTTCACATGTTAACTTCAAATGGTCACTTCACATGTTAACTTCACATATTAACTTCACATGTTAACTTCACATGGTCACTTCACATGGTCACTTCACATGGTCATTAAGGGAGCCTGGCTTCCTCCTTGACTTTGCTTGGCCGGAAGTCGCAAAAGGGGATCACATGACACCCCCAGGACACTGCAACCATCGTAAACATGAATCGGTTGCCAAGCGTCCGAATTTTGATCTCGCAACCGCAACGGTCGTAAGTGTGAAAAAACTAAGTCCTAAGTCCCTTTTTTCCAGGGCCATTGTAACTCTGAACAGTCGCTAAACGAATCTTTGCAAGTCGAGGACCACCTACACAAAGACAAATAATGGGTCTGTCAGCTCATAAAATATTTCGATGGTCCTTTTAGAGTTAGCAACAGAAAGGGAGGGGGGAGCAGTGAGTCAGCTTGGAAACCGAAAGTGCATTCCATCAATGTTTTCAAAGAGAGTATAACTGGGTGACTGAAGTTTCTGCCGTGCAAAAGTCTAACTGGAGAGCCTGATGGGTGACTCTGGGCTATGGAGGTGTCCCATTGGAGAATATGAATCACGATACACCTAGAGGGGTGGAGGGGAGAACCAGGGTCAAGGGTGACAGTGAATGATGTGCCTCAGAGTCGGCTACAGCCAGGCAGTGCTGGCCATGTTCACTCCCAATGAATCCTTTGGAAGTTTTGGAAGTTTGGCTCCAGATTCAGGATTTAAATGGGGTTAAGTACTGGAATCCTGACAGTGCGTGTGTGTGTGTGAACTCATAAAACATTTCTATGCCTGTTTTAGAGTTGCCATGAACCGGGGGGAGGGGAGGGAAGAAATCTGAAGGAGCAGTGAGGAGGTTTTAAAACCGAAAGCGCATTCCATTCTTATCTTGCAAAGATTGTAACTACGGAATTTCTGCCCTCGAAAATTCCTAATTGGAGAACATGATGGATGATTCTGGGCTATGGATGGGTCCCATTGGAGAATATGAATTACGATATACCCAGAGCGGCGGGTGTGGGGGGGAAATCAGGGTCAAGGGTGACAATGAATTACGTGCCTCAGAGTTGGCTACACCCAGGCAGCGCCGGCATATGTTAACTCCTTTTTTAAGTTTTGGAAGTTTGGCCGGAGACTCAGGATTTAAACTGTCGGAATCGTGACAGGGTCAAGAGGAGGAGGAGGAGGAGGAGGAGGAGGGGATGAGGAACAAGAAAAGCATGCTGTCCCTTGGGACAGCAGGAGCGTCGCTAAGCAAACGGTTGTAAGTTCGAGGACTGCCTGTCGCAGCTAATCTGGCGTGTGTCTTGTTTCCGAAACCAACTAGGTGCACGTCGGAAAGCGGTCTGGAGGTTCGGCTCGGCTCCGCTAGAGTACCTCTACAACTGGGTGCACGCCTGTCTGTCCCTGATCGAAATGGCCAAGAAACTTCAACACCACGACAGTCTGGCCGACTCGGCTTCGGCCCTTTTAACGCCCACGCTTTCTCAGTCCATCCGGTCGTCTCAGATTTCGGCCCTTCGGTCCATCTCTTTTTGCTACCCGCTTAATACAAGCTGGGCCCCGAGTTTGTAGCGTTCGCTAAAGGCGCAGCGCCTGGTTTCCCAGGCGGGAGTTCTAGTTCTCGCCTGTAACCAGCTGGGATCTTGCAACCCACAAAGTTCAGAGTTAAAAGAGGGGAGGGGGGTGGTTCACCAAAAATTTTGCAAATAAGCGCCTTATTTCCCAGGTGGGAGTTATAGTTCTTGCTTGTAATTACGTTTCAATGGAGGGGGGAAGAGAGAAAGCAGGGAGGTTCAAAACCAGCCAGGTTCTTGCAACCCACAAAGTTCAGAGTTAAAAGGGTGGGACTTCACAATTTGATTTGCAAATAAGCGCCTTATTTCCCAGGCGGGAGTTATAGTATTCGCCTGTAATTCCGAAATGTTTCAATATGGGAAGAGAGAGAATTGGGGTACAAAGCAGGGAGGTTCAAAAGCAGCTGGGTTCTTGCAACCCACAGAGTTAAAAGGGCTTCACAAAAGATTTGCAAATAAGTGCCTTATTTCCCAGGTGGGAGTTATAGTACTTGCCTGTAATTCCTAAATGTTTCAATAGGGGGCAACACACACAGAGAGAGAATTGGGGTACAAAACAGGGAAATTTAAAACCAACCAGGTTCTTGCAACCCACAAAGTTCAGAGTTAAAAGGTGGGGAGGGCTTCACGAAAGATTTGCAAATAAGCACCTTATTTCCCAGGCGGGAGTTATAGTATTCGCCTGTAATTCTGAAACGTTTCAATATGGGAAGAGAGAGAATTGGGGTACAAAGCAGGGAGGTTCAATACCAGTCGGGTTCTTGCAACCCAGAGAGTTAAAAGGGGGACTTCATAAAAGATTTGCAAATAAGCACCTTATTTCCCAGGCAGGAGTTATAGTATTCACCTGTAATTCTGAAACGTTTCGATATGGGAAGAGAGAGAATTGGGGTACAAAGCAGGGAGGTTCAATACCAGTCGGGTTCTTGCAACCCAGAGAGTTAAAAGGGGGACTTCATAAAAGATTTGCAAATAAAGCGCCTTATTTCCCAGGCGGGAGTTATAGTACACTCCTGTAATTCCAAAAGCTTTCAATAGGGAGCGACAGAGAGAGAGAGAGAATTGGGGTACAAAACAGGGAAGTTCAAAACCAGCCAGGTTCTTGCAACCCACAAACTTTAAAGGGGGTGGGTTTACCAAAGATTTGCACCCCGTAGCATCTTTAGAGAAATTATGCCAATAGAATAAAGAGCCTTTCCCTTCTTCCCTGACTCATTCGCCCCCCTCCGAAGGAATAACGAGTTTTTCCCATGGGCCGGTTTGCCGAAGTTGCCCACGCCGTCCCCGCTTATCTTCGGAAGCATCGTTTTTAATAAAATTTGGGGGGAAATTAAAATATTTTCTCTTTTCTGTTTTTTTGGTCTCCTCCTTGTGACAAAACACGACGCGTCTTATCTGGCAAGCGTTTTGCACCTGGAGATTACAAGCTGATTTTGAGGCTTTGCCGATAAAACACGCTGCGGTGTTATTACAACCAGGCAAATCCTTTTGATTATCGGCCGCGTCGAGAGAGCTGGCTTGTGGGTGGGTGGGGCGGGGGGGGGACGTTTAATATTGGGAAGGCGGAGGGGAGAGAGAGAGACATGATAATCCTGGGAATAAGTTTTGCAATCTTTTTTTTTTTTCTGATGCAGAGAAAACTTTTGTCGGCTTGGGTGGGTGAGTGTAGGGGGGGTGGGATTGGTGCCCAGCTGCCCTAAACCAACATTGCAATTCCATGACATGAAAAGTTTGCTAATGTATAATGTCGTACGGCCACAATTACTATATGTTGCTAAGTGAGTTTCCCCCGCCCCCATTTGACAACCGGTCTTGCCACATCTGTGGAGTGAATCCCCACGGTTCTTAAATGAATCATTCGGTTGTTCGGTGAGAAGCTGGCTTTCCCCGTCGACTTTGCCTGGTTGGAAGGGCCCCGCAGGCAAAAAAAAACACTGAATAGAATAGGATAACGGTCACGAAACGAAACGGTCGTAAATCGAGGACCCCCTGTACTCCGATCTTCTTATATAGCGGGGATGCAAGAGCAGACGGTTTTCTAACAGGGTTGGTAAAAACCAAATTGTTTCAACTAATTTTCAAAAGCATGGTTTCAACTTGGCTTGATGCATGGCTAGCTGAGGAATGGCAGATTAAGAGAGGTTGGATGGGACCTTGGAGGTCATCTAGTCCAATCCACCCACCCACCCAAGACCCTGCACCATTTCTGACAGATGGAAGTCCAGTCTCTTCTTGAAAGCCTCCAGGGATGAAGTTCTCAAGTTCTGAAGGCAACTTCTGTTCCATGGGTTGATTGTTCTCACTGTCAATAAATTTCTCCTTATTTCCAGGTTGAATCTCTCCTTGTTCAGTTTCCAATCCATCCATTATTCCTTGTCTGGCTTTCAGGTGCCTTGGAAAATAGTTTGACCCCTTTCTCCTCCCAGGGGAAGCCCTTCAAATATTGGAAGATGCTCTCCTGTCTCCCCTGATCCTTCTCTTCCCTAAACTAGCCAGGCCCAGTTCCTGCAACTGTTCTTCATATGTTTTATCCTCCAGGCCCCTCATCATCCTGGTTGCTCCTCTCTGCACTTTTTCTTGAGTCTCAACCAAGGGTGGGATCCGGTTAGTATAACTATCAGCTCGGTGATTTACATTTTGCAAGCACATGAGCACTTAGCAAGTGTGTGAAACGTCGTCAGATTGCTGCCTGGACGGCTGAACAGGGCTGCGTGCGTGCGGTGAGGGGTGGCCCCGCTCATCAGCTGCAATTAGGGAGGGCAGCTCGGCTAATTGGGCGAGCATGGAAGTATTTTCTGGCTAAGCAGGAGCACTTTGCAGAACGTCTTAGAGCAGTGGTTCTCAACCTTCGCCACTTGAAGATCGGAGGACTTCACCTCCCAGAATCCCCCAGCCAGCCTACCTTCCACTCCCAGAATCCCCCAGCCAGCCTGCTTTAAGGGGTGGGCTTCCACTCCCAGAATCCCCCAGCCAGCCTGCTTTAAGAAGGGTAGGCTTCCACTCCCAGAATCCCCCAACCAGCCTGCTTTAAGAGGGGTGGGCTGCCACTCCCAGAATCCCCCAGCCAGCCTGCTTTAAGAGGGGTGGATTTCCACTCCCAGAATCCCCCAGCCAGCCTGCTTTAAGAGGGGAGGACTTCCACTCCCAGAATCCCCCAGTCAGCATGCATTAAGAGGGGTGGGCTTCCACTCCCAGAATCCTCCTGCCAGCATGATTTAAGAGGGGTGGACCTCCACTCCCAGAATCCCTTAGCCAGCCTGCTTTAAGAGGGGAGGTCCTCTACTCCCAGGATTCCCAGCCAGCATGCTTTAAGAGGGATGGGAAATTCTGGGAACTGAAGTCCACCCATCTACAAAGACCCAAGGTTTATAAAGCCTGATGAGTTGCAATGAGCAGCCAGCCACTCCAACGCCACTTTCCCTTCTGGAAAGAAGAGAAGGTGGTGAATTTTCACCATCAGAGCCAGCAGATCTGAGGACAAGTGTGACCAAAGACAATCTGGTGTGTTTGTGTGTCTCTGTTGTGTGGACCACCCACACCTCCTACCTCCCAAAGCCAAGCATGAAGTGCAAAGAAACCAGAGCTCCAAATGCAAACTTCACAACAACCAGCCTACTAATGTTAGTAGGAAAAATGGGTCATATTATTATTATATTAGTTATTATTTTTATTATATTAAAAATGGGTCATATTATATAACATATTAGTATGTTAGAAGGAATATTAATAAATGTTAATAAAATGCAAAAATAGGAGGAGGAAGGATTTGGGATGTTTTCTGCCTTGAAATTACTCAGAAAGAAATAAAGTCCGTTTTTTTAAAAAAAACTTAACGTTTTGAAAGGGAAATTTCCATTTTAGAACTAAAAAAATTCTTTTTAAAATAGGTGTCTGGAAAAGGACAATTTCTTCTGACTGACAGACAGACAGACAGACAGATATAGGATGGATAGGTAACAGATGGATAGATATATGGTGGATAGAAAGATAGATTAGATAATGCTGGATAGGTAGATAATGGATAGATGATAGATGATGGATGGATAATGGATGGATAGGTAAATAGATGGATAGATGATAGATAATGGATGGATAGATGATAATGGATGGATAGATGATAGATGATAGACAGATAATGGAGGAATAGATAGATGATAGATGGATGGATAATGGATGGATAGATAAAAAGCCAATGCAATCCTAAGTTGCATTAACAGAGGGATACAATCAAGATCAAGGGAAGTACTAAGACCACCCTATAAAGCCTTAGTAAGGCCACACCTAGAGTACTGCATCCAGTTCTGTTCACCACATTATAAAAAAGATGTTGAGACTCTAGAAAAGTGCAGAGAAGAGCAACCAGGATGATTAGGGGACTGGAGGCTAAAATATAAGAAGAAAATGGTTGCAGGAACTGGGCCTGGCTAGTCTAGTCTGTCTGTGTGTCTGTCTATCTATCTATCTATCTATCTATCTATCTATCTATCTATCTATCTATCTATCTATCTATCTATCTATTTATCTTCCTTCCTTCCTTCCTTCCTTCCTTCCTTTCCTTCCTTCCTTCCTTTCTTTCTATCCATTATCTATCCATCATCTATTTATCTATCATCTATCTCTACCCTCTGATGTTTATCTATCATCTATCCATCATGTACCTTTATCTATCTGTCTGTCTATCTATCTATCTGTCTATCTATCTATCTATCTATCTATCTATCTATCTATCTATCTATCTATCTATCTATCTAATCTATCATCTCTATGTGTCTGTCTGTCTATACATCTATATCATGTCTGTCTGTCTATCATCTACCTCTATCTTTCTTTCTTTCTTTCTTTCTTTCTTTCTTTCTTTCTTTCTTTCTTTCTTTCTTTCTTTCTTTCTTTCTTTCTTTCTTTGTATCCATTATCTATCCATCATCTATTTATCTATCAACCATTATCTATCTCTACCCTCTGTTGTTTATCTATCATCTATCCATCATATATCTATCTATCTATCTATCTATCTATCTATCTATCTATCTATCTATCTATCTATCTATCTATCTATCTATCTATCTATCCTTAGTAAGGCCACCCCTAGAATACTGCATCCAGTTTTGGTCACCACACTATGAAAAAGATATTGAGACTCTGGAAAGAGTGCAGAGAAGAGCAACCAGGATGATTTAGGGGACTGGAGGCTAAAACATATGAAGAACGGTTGCAGGAACTGGGCCTGGCTGGTCTAGGGAAGAGAAGGACCAGGGGAGACAGGATAGCGGTCTTCCAGTACTTGAGGGACTGCCCCAGAGAGGAGGAAGGGGGTCAAGCTATTCTCCAAACCACTCAAAGGCCAGACAAGGAAGAATGGATGGAAAATCAAGTGGTAGCATCAAAAGAATTCTAGATCTGAGGATTTATGCGCAAAAAACACACATACAAAGTGATGGCAACGTTCCCACCCACCGTAGTTCAAACGGTCCATCCAATCGAAGTTGTGTATAATGTCATGTGGGGGCATCTTCAGATGGTGATGGAGATATCTACCCGTTGAACTTGGCCTAGTTGTGCTGCAGTTGTGCAATAATAATAAGCAAGCAAGTAGGCATAAAGTTTCTCCCCCGAAGTTATACAGTTCATTCTCTAAAACCTCCAGCACATTTCCCACACCCACAAAGCCCAATTGTTTCACCCTCCCCCTGTTACTATGGCAGCCAAAAAGATAGCAAAAGAAAAGAGTCTTGAAGGCTGACACAGGGATTGGACTCCCATCTGTCAGAAATGGTGTAGGGTCTCCTGCTTGGCTTGGGCGGAGGGTTGGACTAGATCAGCAGTCGCCAACCGGTGGACCTCGGCCCACTGGTGGGCCGTGAGAAAATTTTGGTGGGCCACAGAGAAATCTCACCTCCAGAGCACCCCCCCCCCAAAAGCAATTAATCCAGGCTGCGCAGAAACACAAGGCTGCACCACCCACATGGCCTGCGGGAACCCTCCCCACCCACTCATTTCTTAGCTGGTAAATTTGCCTGCTAAATTGCTATTTTTCCTTTTTCCGACCATCATCTGTTCTGCTGTGCCGGGAAATTTAAATTAGCTAGGAAGCAGGAGATGGTTGGATTTCTTGCTTTCTAGCTATCTTTAGATCTTTGGCTCAGCACAGCCGAACCTCCCTTAGGACTGAAGGTTTGCTTGCAAGCAAATTTAAGCATAAATAACCCAAATTTAAGCATAAATAACACACCTAGAATACTGCATCCAGTTCTGTTCACCATATTATAAAAAGATGTTGAGACTCTAGAAAAAGTGCAGAGAAGAGCAACCAGGACGATGAGGGGACTGGAGGCTAAAACATACAATGAACGGTTGCAGGAACTGGGCCTGGCTAGTCTAGGGAAGAGAAGGACCAGGGGAGAAATGGTAGTGGTCTTCCAACATTTGAGGGGCTGCCCCAGGGAAGAGGAGGGGGTCAAGCTATTGTTGAAAGAAATATCCTTCTGGGTTCAGTTCCAAGTGGGGAAAAAGACACTGGAAACATGGAGGCTGCTTGGAAGGTTTAATGGTTACAGGGCCACATGGCCTGAAGCTTCAGAGAAGAATTATCACATGCTTCAAGGTGAGAAGAGAAGGGGAAAAAGGGTTGAGGTGCTGAGAGTGCCTGGGTTTTATACCCTCTGTTGGGATTTGAATTGGAGCTTGTATTCTAATTGATTGTCAGACTCCCAGGGGCGGGGGTCTTAACTTGCAGGGCTTGGTCTGGACCACATGGCTTTACCTGAATGCTGGCTAATGCAATCTTCCCAGACCATGTGGTGAGATGGGTGATCCTATCCTTTCCTGAGGGCCATCCTTCATCCCATCACCCTGGAGTTCCTTCTTATGTAAAGTATTCTGGCCCAGGCCTTAATGGCCCACCCATTAACAAAGGTGGGGGTACGTTTCTGCTTCTTGAGTGACTATTCTTTTTAGGAGAAATATTCTGCCTTTTTAATATTTCCTAAGCTATTTCAATTTTTCTAGGAGAGGGGTGGGTACTAACTTCCTACACTATTTTCTAAAGTGCCCAAAGGCCAGACAAGGAATAATGGATGGAAACTGACCAAGGAGAGATTCAACCTGGAAATAAGGAGAAACTTTCTGATAATGAGAACAATCAACCAAGGGAACAAAAGTTGCCCTTGGAAGTTGTGGGAGCGCCATCACTTTAGATTTCCAAGAAGAGACCGGACTGCCATTGGTGTAGGGTCTCCCACTTGGGCAGTGGGTTGGACTAGATGACCTATAAGGTCCCTTCCAACTCTGATTATCTCTTAGATACATGGATGGATAATGGATGGACGGATAATGAATGGACAGATAGATAATGAATTGATAGATGATGGATGGATCGATATGGTGGGTAGATAGATAGATTAAAAAATACAATTTCATTGCTTCAAATTTCAAAGGGACATTTCAAAATTAAATAAGTTTCCTCTTTTGGCAGACGTTGTTTTCCAAAAATAAAAATTCATTTAAATCAATTAAATTAACGTTTTAAAAAAATGAAAATTAATTAAAATTTTAAAAATGAAAATTAATTTACTTCATGAAATTAAAACCAAAACTTCAGAATTGGATCCTCTTTTGGGAGGGAGGGGTGGTGGTGTCTTAATGCGCTTCCTGGGCATGCGCAGAGCGCCTCCCTGTTCCCCCTCCCGCAGATGACGCCGCGTACACAGCCAGAAGGAAGGCCGGGCGGGGCGGGGCCTGGAGGGCGGGGCCTGAGGATACGGGGAGGAGCGTCGCGCAGGCCCGGCCTCCAAGATGGCGGCTCCCGGAAAACAGTGAGTCCGGTCTTGTGGTCGGCGGCAGCCGGGGGGGGGGGGGGGGTGTCCTCTGAGCATGGGCAGACGGCGGCCGCGATGGGGGTGGGCAGAGGGAGGGGGCTGCTGAGGTCAGGGAAAAGCCTCCGGGGGGGGTCGCGGCCTGCGAGACCGGGAGGGTCTCAAGAAGCCCCCCCAGAATGACGTCATTCCGAGGGGGCAGAGGGAGGGGGCTGCTGAGGTAGAGGGGAAATCCTCGTGGGGAGGTCGCGGCCTAGTCGACCGCGAGACCCGGGGGGGTTAGGAGAAGCCCCCCTAGAATGACGTCATTGGGGAGGCTGGAGGGAGGGCCCTTGATGGCCCCCTCCCCACTCCTGGACAAGCCCCCACCCCACACACAGGTTGGGGGGGGGTCGGTTTCCATACTGGGGATCCCCTGCCATAATATTCAGCCAGCAGCAAAGGTGCTGCTTCTTCATTGCGAATTAACTCCTCGTAGTAAGGTATTTGTATACCCATCGCAAGATTACTCCGTGTTTAAAAATCCAAAACATGACAACTGATCAAATAAAGTAAATTTTCTTGTAAGGTTAGTCAGTCCTTGACTAACAACAGTTCGTTTAGTGACTGTTCAAAGTGGTGTAGTAGTGTTTCCTGCCTACACGGGGGTGGGCTAGAGGACCTTCAAGGGTCCCTTCCAACTCTTATTCTGTTCTATTCTAAAGTTTACAACAGCACTGAAGCAAAGTGATTTACGATCATTTTCTGACCAGCATCCCCCTGGTCACATGATCAACATCCAAACACTTGGCAACTGACTCACATTTACGACGGTTGCGGCGTCCGGGGGGGTGTCACCTTTTGCGATCTTCCGGCAAGCAAAGCCAATGGGGGGGGGAAGCCAGATTCACTTAACAACCATGTAGCTACGACTGGCAAGGAAGATTCCCTAAACAGAGTAAAACCCACTTAATAAATGTCTTGCTTAGGAACAGAAATATTGGGGCTCCATTGGGGTCGTAATTCGAGGACCACCTATATTTTTAGTACAGGTTAGTCCTTGACTTACAACAGTTCGTTTAGTGACCATTCTAAGGTTACAACTGCACTGAAAAAAAGTCACAACCAGTTATCACTTAATGACTCTGGCAGGACAGGTCGTAAAATGGAGCAAAATTCACTTGAATAACTGTCTCACTTAGGCAATGGAAATGTGGGGTCAATTGTGGTCGTAACTTGAGGACTACCTGTACCTTGTTTTGTTCCTGGACAATAGATAGGATGTAAGTCTAATGTTAATGCGACCAGGGTGAATCCCGTAGACGTAAAACTTTGATTTTTTTTTTCCCTCTGGACAGGTATGGACTTATCTTTCCTAAGAAGGTTCAGCAGAAAGGACTGGTCAAGCATGCTGCGTTTATGGACGACTCCGACGAAGAGGTCAGTGTGCGAAGCGGCTTTGGTCGGTGTGAGTGCGGTCTTGTGCGTTGCCTGCAAAGCGTGCCTTCCATCGGATTATAGCAGCAGTCCTGCCCAAATTAGTCCATTCTGGCTTTTGTGTCTCATATCTCAGTCCCAAAGCTTGCAGGGCAGGGGTGGGGAACCATGGGCCTTTTAGGACTGGTGGACTCCAACTCCCAGAATTCCTGGAATTCTGGGAGTTGAAGTCCACCAGTCCCCAAGTTGGCTCAGGAATTCTGGGAGATAAAAGTAAGTTAAGGATAGAAGGTGGAAGTTTAGGTTAGGTAATTTGATTTGTATTATTAATATTAACGGGGTGTTAAAATATATTGTGAACTTCAAACTTTTAAGGATTAGAAATTGTGAGGATTTTGAAATATAATCCCAGGATTGACTAAATTTTGTTAATATCTGGTCTCATTAGTAGTTCTAGATTATTTGGGATATTGAAATAATGGTGGAATAATGAGCAATTAAAAAAATCTCTCTGTATGTAAAAGTGAAATACCCCTCACGCATCATCACAAAATCTCCAGAAAGCCTACAAACTTGAACTTTGGACACGTCTGTTCCTCTTGGCTTCTAGGGGCTCACTAAGAAAGGATTTTTCCAAATGACCATCAGAGCATTAATATTTCCTATATTATTATAACATGCTCTGATGCTAAGGAGTTCTACTCCCCCTCCCCACCTGAAAAAAAGAAATCTCTTCCAAATGTAAACTAGAAGCAGGGGAGAGGAGTTTCAGTTTCAGAGCACCAGCAGCTTTAATACAGAACAGTGAGCTAAGCCACGCCCCGGCTCCGGCTGCTCTTTGCCACACAGAAATACCATTTCAGTTTTCCAAAACAGCCCCAACTATCTCACACACTGAAAGGACACTCGCCAGATGAATGTGAAGGCAGAGGCAGAACAGAATTTTTCCCCAATATTTTCCTCCCAAAAAACTAAGCCCACCACACAGTTTCGTAGCGAGAACGGGTATAGAGATAGTATTAAATAGGTGACTTAATAGGGGATCATACAATACACAGTGAAAAGAAAAATGTATTTAGGCTTAAATGAATTAATGGAGAAATGAGAAGAACTATAAAGAGAGAATCGCGTTGCTGAAGTTTGGAAAGATTAGAATATATAACTTCGGTATTATCACAGCATGTTTACAAAGGGACAAGTGGACCGTCAATACACTGTCCACAAAATATGTATGGGTTGAAAGGACAAAATTAAATAAAAACCATGAAGTATTGTAAAAAAAAAGGAATCCACAAACACATAAGTGAATGTGTAAGTCGAGGAGAACATGTATAGACTAGAATAGAAAAGTAATTAGCAATAGAGAGTAGATAGAAATAGATAAGATAGAATTGATAGAATAGAGAATAGGAATAGAAGAGAAGAGTTTATTGGCAAGGTGATTGCGACATCCAAGGAATTTGTCTTTGTTT